>VKOC01001048.1:0-132161 GCA_009364415.1 Spea multiplicata | reverse complement strand
AGCGCCCCTGACAGTCGCTTGATAGCCTCCGAGTCAATTCTATTTAGTCCTGAGACTAATATGATCCGGGTATACAGAACCCCCCCCCTTCTCTTCGCGCCCCCTCCAACCTTTCCCTCGCGCTGTATTGTTGTAGAGCCCGTGGTGTTTTGTGAAGGCCCTGACCACGCTGACAGCCCTTGTAAAAAAAACAGTAGTCGATCTTTCGTTGGCTTTTCACCATTAATCAAACTGCCCAGGGATTGCAAAATAACACTGACAGGGCCTTTATCTGCCGGAGAGAAGCGCCTGGCAGATGTATTTTATTACAAACGAGACTTCGGTGGATTTCTATTAGATGGGGGCACAGAGGGAGAGCCAAGTAGAGGAAAGGAGGGGGGGGGAGAGGAAAGGATGGAGAGAAGAGGACAGCGAAGAGGCAGTCCATTTTTAGACGGGCAAGGTGCGCTCGGGAAAGTGAGGTGGTGAAAAAAGGAGATAGGGGGCAAAGGCCAGAAGAGAAGGGAGGGGGTAAGAATTGGGATAGAGGGGGTTGTCAATGGAGAAGAGAAGCCAACAGTGATAGATCAGGCAGGCGGGTGGAGAGGTCCCGTACGGAGGAGGCTATTGTGGGTGACAGAAAGAGCAATCAAAAGGTACATCTTATCAGCACCGGGCCAGCTGGACTTCCAGTGCTCCGGCAGGACCCGTGGAGGGCAGCGCGAATTAATCGTCTTGTCGAGCTCTGAGAAATTGTACCCACTTGGGGGCTTTAAGTTCAAATCAAGGCAGGCGCCATATTAACTCTTTGAAAGGCAAGAAGGGGCGGCAAAAAAAAAAAAAGCAAAGCTAACGGGAGCTGTGAAGCTAGCAGGATTAACTATTTAAAGTGCAGGGTTGGGGTAGCGGGGGTAATAGTTTGAGCAGCAGGTCACCAAGCAATGCAGGCTTTTGCGGCGTTAACCCCTTATGCCAATGGTATTAACCGTTCACATGCCAGCGGCGACCGCAACACTATTGTCACTAATATAAGGTTTTCTGATTTGAGTGGCAGAGGGGCGCGTGACGTACAAAATTAACCCACTGAGCGACAGCAGCTTGAGGCAACCTGCTTGTTGTATATAACCCCTTGGGTGCTAGTAGGAAGCGCACAGCAGCGGCAACAGAATGAACGCATTTCCGTGCCAGGGTTACTTAACTCTTTTGAAGCCCGAAGACAGGTATTGAAGATGAAGGGTTAAGTGCATTGCCAAATTCATGTCCCTTTTACTGCTCAGTGAATACCAAGAGACCAAGAGGAGAGAGACGCATTCAACGGCGAGGCGCCTCGGCGGTTAATGTGTTAAAGAAAGACGCAAAAAGGAAAAAGGACATTTATATAAAAGCAGTCTTTTCCACCTGCAATTATTACCTTTTATAATACAGCCCTGTCAGCTCGAAAAGAATCTGCCCCCTCCCCCCACCTATCTTTTTCTCCTTCCCGCTTTCCAGCTGATGAAAAGATACATAGGTAATAAGGAAACCAATGGGAACCGGAGCCGCGGAAAAGTTTTTGAAGACCATTAATCAAAAAGTTAAAACCGGCCAAGTGACAGGACCATCAATACCGCCGATCCCCCCGCCGGCTCAGCGTGACGGCTGGAGAAAGCTGCTTTATTATATTTATTTATGGGTTCATTTTTAGCGCCCCACCTGTGATCTGTAGCGTGCGTGAAAAACCGGGTGCAAGGATTAGATAGGGGAGAGTAATTGAAGAGGTCGGATGTGACTTCGGGACCCCCGGACTGCACAATTGGGAAAACAAAGCCCTCATCTTTTTTCTTTTAATGTATGAAAATATCAAATATAAATGACTGAAAAAATGTAAATTTAGTTGTTATTGTAGGGTTTGCGGCCCACTGACATTTCGTGCCTATGCAGGGATAATGCAACAGCACTAATGGGTGCTGGTGGGGGGGTTTAAGGGTAGTCTCATAATATATATATTGATATACATATATATAAGTACTATATATAAATAGATAGAGAGATACCTGCTAGACAAAAAAAATGGGGCAACTGGACTATTTAGCACGTTGAGCCAAGTTTAAGAAAAACACCCTTCATATTCTCACCTCTCTGCTGGGAAGGTGCATTTTCTTCCACCCCTAGTTCAGGCACCCATAGGCACTAAACTGCAAAATAAACCAGGTACAAGCCATGTGTATGACGAGGTCAGCCGTATTGGAAATTAGGAAAAGCATGGCCAAATAATGGGTTGGAACTGGGACTTAATGGTGCCCTAGACTTTATTCCATGATGGGTCTCTCCAACAAACAGAAGTGGCCAAAAGAGGGAAATAGAGGATTTATTCTATTTGAATTTCTTCATTCCATAAAGGTTCTCATCGTCCAAAACCCAAAAGGGGTTCTGTTGTTTCAGAGTTGAGGGGGTTATGGTTTGGTTATATTTGCTCCTTTGATGAGCAGAGAGATATTTTAGCCGCTGGGGTCCAATGTGAGTTGGTAACTTGAATGATGGTGAACCGATGGCTTCCTCTGGGTTAGGGGAGCTATGAGGTTTTCCAAGACCTCCGGGAAGTGGAACTTTGTGCACCGGAGTCCAGGGAAGCAGGGCTATTAAATATCCCACGGCGGGTAGCATGGTTGGCCGCTGGTGGTGGGCTGTGTGGTTTTCGCACAGTCTCGCAATGTGTTTGCCTTCTGTGACCCCTCCTGGCTGACACTAAGCGAGCATCCAGAGATTAAGCTGCGGGAGCGGAGAGGGGTAAGCGGGGGGCAGGAGGTAGGCGGGATGTATGTATATGTGTTTGTGTATACGGATGTATGCAAGTATGGATGTGTACTTGTGTGTGTGAGAGCATGAATGTGTAATTGTACGTTTGAGATGGAGTGTGTGTTGGAATGAATGTGTGTGTGTGTTAGAATGAGTGTATGTAATTCGTGTGTGTTTACATATGTGTTCCAGAGTATACTGTTTGGGGGCAATGATGGCACAGACCAGCTGTTGACGTTGGGGTCCCCAGAACAGTTTTTCCACCAGCCCCCCTGCGAGCGTGTCTTCCGGTGCATACGCTAGTAACTAAGAGGAGCCCCTTGGCTTCATTTACCACTCCAGAACCAGGAGTTACCACCCTTCACCAGCCAGTCCTGGTTAAATATCTCAAAAAAAATAATATTCAGAAAACGTCACCCTCCTTCCACCTACATGCCAAAAAATAAAGTATAGCTTAGTTGGCGTTATACGAATTAACCTGTTAGCTGCCAAGTCAGAACGCTTTCTTTTTTTTATTCTGGCAGCGATATAATGAAAACATTAAAATCATAAATATCTTTTGCGCAGCAAGCTTAGTTACCCCCTTTCAAGCTCTCATTTGCCGTATGCAAAATTCACAGGCATTTCCGCAAGCTACTACCCCCCACCCCCGACTTAACATTAAATGTTTTTTCCTCCTCTGTGAAATTGAAATTTCAGGATATATGTGTCTGTAGTAATTGTTGCTAGATTAGGTGTCAGGCTGATAAGATATAACTAATATGTCGCTTTTCGGTACGGCCCTGCTTCCAGCACATAATGAATAGGGAAAGCTTCTCACCCATCCAGGCGATTTGGTTGTAAAAACTTCAATGCGGAGATGGATTCGATAATTGCGGAGATACAGGAGAATAACAGAGTCCCTTCGCCCCATCTTTTTTATTCACATTTAAAAAAGGGGCAGGTGCGTCATTTTATACAGATTTTACATCCGAGGAAAAGGGGCATTAATAGTTTCGCAGCAAATGAATTAAAGTTACATAAATATAATATGAAATCGTGTAGAGGAAAAAGGAAGAAAAGCAAACCATCCATACAATGGGTAGGAGGAAATGATCAATATAACTTATTAGATGTATATTATAATAAATACATTTGGGTTTTTTTTCAGTTTACCAAACTAAATATCAAATATTTAAGGGGTAAAAATTAACAGGGGCCAACATCAGAAATCTTAGGGCCCAATCAGGACAGCTCTGATGCCCTGGGGATTTTATACTGGCACTAATAAGCTTTTTTGCCAGTTATTTTATTTTATGTTTTTTTTTAAATTATTTTTAAAATAACTAGAATTGTGAAGGTCAGCACCCCCATTTCTTATAAGCAGGCACTGTGAATGAGCGGTTCAACCTGGTCAGTAAAGTTGGTACCTGCCTTACGGATTTTTTGGGTGGGGAAGACCTCTCCCCTGCACTCAGAACCACACGAGGACCCTAATTGACTGACTTTGTTACTATTGCGAAGACTATTTTACGCTGCATATTTAAATATTTGCGTATTCTTGTACACACTTTTTTGGTGTATGGGTGGTAGAGCAGTGAAGATGCAGAAGAGGTTTTTATCATTTATATATTTTCGGCAGATATTTGTAATATTAATTAATAAGGGGTTGGTGGAACCTAAGACTCCCCATTAACTTCAAAGAGTCTCAGCTTAGGATCCAAGGAAATAGTGGAAGGTGGAGGGGTCCAGGAATACCACGAGACTGGAGTGGTGAGAGACATGATTTGACCGGGGGGAGGGGTTGGGGGAACGGTAGGAGTGCCTCATCATATTTATGATGTCATATGCACTGGTCACCAGTAGCCTATGATAAACCATTCAACACGCCTAATGCATCAATATATATTATACAAGATAAATATTCCAACGTTATTATCCTCGGAGGCAGCAGGAAGGACATATGGTAACAACCCAAATAATAATCAGCCAACGAGAGCATGCCTATGGGCAATCTAACGAGCTAATGTAGGTAAATAATTATATAGTTAAGTTATACTTAAACCCAGTCGCATGCATTTGCTTTTGTGTAAATG
Organism: Spea multiplicata; assembly: GCA_009364415.1. Classification (NCBI taxonomy): domain Eukaryota; kingdom Metazoa; phylum Chordata; class Amphibia; order Anura; family Pelobatidae; genus Spea; species Spea multiplicata. The sequence goes on along the minus strand of VKOC01001048.1, from coordinate 127,332 downwards.
TTTGCGCCATTCATACAGAGAGGCCGAACAAAAGTTGGAAAGCTTTATCGAAGGACAAATGAAAGGCGAGAATAGAAGTGCTTACATGTCTGTTTACTTAACATGTAAGAGCAATCTGTTAATTGTTTATGTGGAACATGACCGTTAAAGGCTTTATAATAAAAAAAAAATCTGTATCTATTTCAACAAATAAAAAACATCCAAGTCCATTTTATTGGGTTCCCAGAACAGACACTGCAGAGGCGTTACGTGGTCTTTGGGGTCGATCGATCTTCCAAGGGTGGTGGAGCCCCAATAATACACCTCTTAGAGCCTCGTAGGACACAAGGTATTACATCATCTATGATGACGCTGGCACTGGGGAAGAGATGCCACCAAGTTTATTTCATGTATTTTTCTTGCTGCTCAGCCAGGATTTTGGCCGACGACTTGGCGTCATAAAACAGTTCGTTGATTTCTTCCACATGTTCCTTTTCTATGCCGTCCTTGCCACTGATTTTGGCAAGGAGGTTAGCTGGGGTCAGCAGCTGCACGGCATATCTGCCAGGAGAAAGGAGAGAAGGAGGAATGTTAGGACACAAGCTCTACGGAAAACAAGTGTAATTGCTGTATCTTGTACACCGGCTCAAGAGTCCCTTGAACATTGGAATACCACAAGGAATTCAAAGGGTTAAACTCACTACATATCAAGGCTTCTCAAAAAAAATAAATAACTTGAAATCCCTAATCTCTGGCATTTTATGGGTTATTTTCCTCAAAGCATTATGGACACAAATGTCCCCGCCATAGCGTTACACATTATGTGATGAAAGTTTTACTCACAGCTTGGCTTTTTTTGTCTGCAGGGGTTAAAACTTAAAAAAAATGTTAAACTGGACAATATAATAGGTTTGCTGATTGGATAAGTGAAAGACGCCTCTTTTCTTGGGCACAAAAATCCGTGAGCTGTGACGGTAATATTGAGCACGCCGTGAGGTTAATGCACCTGTGCTGTTCAGAAAGCAGACACCTGCCATCCGTCTCCCCGAGATGCGTTTTCTCAGAAAGTCCGGGTGATACCAAGCATGAGAGGAACGGAGACAGGCTGCGGTCTTCAGCACTTACCTTAAGGTTGTCTTGGTGCCGATGTCTCCCAAGTGATTCAGAGCTTCTTCACTAATATTTATTCCCTCTGTCTGTGCTCTAATCTTTATGATCTGAATGAAAAAAATAAAAATGAATGATTAGCATCTGTGAATGAATGAGTATCGGAATGAGGGAATGAAATTCTTTACTATCTAATGATTAGCATCTGTGAATGAGGGAATGAATATCTGTGAATGAGAGAATGAATGAGTATCTGAATGAGGGGAAAAAAAGCTGTGACAGAATGCTTGCGGGAGTGGGCAGGTAACACACACGTTGCAGGAACGGGCGGTAATGGCCAGAAATTCAGTGGGAGCGGGATTAAGAAGACCGTCCCGCACAGGGCTCTACTTCCAGGTACCCGCAGACTGTAGGAAAACCTACCATTAAAACAACTATCTAAAAGTAATCAACATGTGAAACACATCCTACAGCAGTCTGTAGTATAAGATTTGCATTCCGTCTCTTCTGTAGAGATGCATTCTAGCTTAATGGCTGCTCGTTTAACCATATTTATAACGCAGCTTACAAGAAATGCAGAAAAACAGGAGCTTTAGTGCCTGCAGTAAATGAAGATTCCCAATAAGCAGATTAAAATCTTACAAAAAATATCTTAAGTATACCATTGACTGTGTTAAAAAGTTTGAACACAACATAAAGTTAGCTTCCCCCCCCCCATTCATTGTTAATTAGCATTGAGTTTACTTTTGGCAAGAGATCCATATAGAAGACACATGGAATTATTCACTGCCGCTGTACAGCACTGTGTACATGGTTTGTACATATACATGTACATTAAAAGTATTTAATGGAGGGATAACTCTGTGCCTTTGAGGAATATTTTATAAACACAGTGACATCAGGGAGAGATCCAGCAGCTGGTAGAAATTATTAGCATTAGTTCTTAAAAATTCTATGCTTATAGACCAACAGGTCGGTCCTGTTACAGGGGGTAGTTTGAGCAAAACTCGGAACCGTTTAGCTGCTCCAGCCCCTCTTGGTGCGCTGAACGCAGTTTGGGAAGTTGTCAGGAAGGTAGCGCGAGGCTCCTAGAAGCCAGTGTTCTCAGCTGAGTGATAAGGGGCATCCACGATAATGATGTTGCGTGTTGTACTGCTGAGATAGCAAGTCTCATATAATACAGGTATTTTTCACTTTGGCAGCTCCGTAAACAAGATAGCAGGAGGCGCCTGCCTACATTAAGGCTGGGAAAGTTCTGCTAGTGAGCGTTCGAGCGCTGAAGCTCTGCACAGACAGCCATCTGAATGAGACGGCATTGCCCCAATGAACCCCAATGATTGTAAGCAATACTGTGGGTAAAGCCTACTTTTAAAAAGAAACACATGATCATAGTGAATTTATACTTTTAAATGCTACGGACATGTCCTAAAAGCTACATTAGGGGCGCACTATTTCTTTATGCCTCTGGGCAGGGATGTTTTACTGTATATCTATTGACAATACACTTAAATGGTAGTAAGGACACCATATATTAGCAGGCAGTGTAGTTGCATTCAAATAATTGCCATATTCTAAACACTCAGAGCTCCTACTTTGGATATTTCCAGGAGTATAATAGGGAAGATCAGCCCATATCGCATTGCTGGTAGCAGATCCAATATACCTGGGATCGAGGGATGTGTAATATAGATTGTATTAAAGTTCCCTAAAGTTTGCCATAGGCTCAGGTATCTCCATCTTGCATGAGCTTACCTGTTTCATTTCCAGCGGCGTGTATAGCATGGTACGTATAATCATCACCCTGTCCAGAAGATCGAGGGGGATCCCATGAGGCGACACAACATCTTCTGTCCCCCTAAAACCCATCAGCAGGAGAGAGATTTTTATTTTAAGACGATTTCATGAAAAGGGGAAGCCGTGCAACGAAATCCTAAAATTAGGGCTTAAAAACTAAATTAAAACACTTATTAAGTTAAAACACGCATTAAGGGAACACTTGTGACAGTCAGGCCACTAGATGGCTCCAGACACACAAAAGCAGGGACTGGCCTTGATTTCTGGAAAGTTATACACTTAAATTAAACCAAATTAAAAGCCAACAGAATGCTTAACCCCAAGGCCAGGCGGTTTTACACAAATCACGGTATTAAGCCACAGAAAGGGCATAAGCCAACGAGCCTGAACTCTGTACCTGATGATGCAGCTGCCCCGGTTAGTAGCAAATATGACGATGGGTGCGAGGGAGGACTCCAGGGCCCGGTGCAAATAGGTGAAACATTCAATGTCCAGCATGTGCACCTCGTCTATGAACAGTACACCCGGCACGAGCTCAGCGATACCTTGGTCAATGTATTTGTTCACAACTTTATTAATCTCTGCTCTCAGCTTGTCTAAAAAATATGAAAATAGAGGCATTAGTAAATCGCTGCGGTATCAAATCAATCCAGCAGATCACATCCATCTCCAGATAACTACCCCAGAGTTTGGCAATTGCCCCGATCAAGGGAACCCCCAATAGGTCTGGATTGGTCAAACGCCACTCAATCGCCCAGTGGATTTTAAAATTTCTTTTTTTTTTCAACTGCAAATAAGTTAGTCGTAGGACAAAGTATGTTTAACGCACAGCTCGGTAATGGACAACTCACATCCAATTCATGCCCACCTCTAACAGATCTATTGGCATTAATATAATGAATGTGGGGAACTGCACAATATCCAGTTGTTCAGTAACATATTCTGCCAGGTCTTTAAATCAAAAGATCTTAAAACTGATAAATACCTGTTATTTCTGTTTTTTTCGGCTTCATTAGTTGTCCCATCATAGAAAGAATATCTTGGCCTCCCTAAAAGAGAACAAAAAAATAAAAATCAGCGTTTACGCATAAATAAAGATTAATTTGAAACAATACAGCATCACTTATTAGGAAAATAAAATATAGCAGAGATGGTCCTAGTAGCAAAAGCATCTTTAGAAACTGGCAAGTCCGACTTGTCATCCATGGTTTTGTTTTTTTGCCGCTGGTTAAATTTGGTGAGAGAACGTTGTAACAGCAGAATAGACAGCTCTATACAAATCAATAATAATCACCATTCTGATTAAGCAGTAACAGCGACATCTCCCCTAGCACCACCTATGCAGATTGAATCAGCAGCCTACATCAAAAAATAATGGCACAATCAATCTCTTTTGCTTCTTTTGTTCCAATTTACTGCTCCTTTAACTCCGAGATCCCACGTTCATACGACCCGTGTTTCGCGCGTTCAGTACCTGTGGCCTTGCGTTGGCAACGTCCAGGTCATGGAGTGTGACATCTTGGATCACTTCTTTCTTCTTGTGGACATCTCCCTTGGGCAAGGGGACGTACTCTTCAGCCTCAAGGTCGAATTCGGTGGCGTAGGTGTCACATCTTCCCTGCCTCTGCAGAGGGAGAGAGGGAGGGTTTGAAGGGACAGGTGTATAGCGAGAACGGCTGCCAAGTCCCTGACAGGTAAAAGGGGGCGACTTCCTAATTACAGCAACGCTGACAGCTCTGAAATACCTTTGAAGATGGGACCAGATGGGCCTGTATCACCCCTTAATAAAACCCCTCCGTGTCTCCGTTCATCAAGGGACATACATGATATAAATTACCTTTACAGCCCCACTGTTCGCTTCGATGTAAATCACATCTCCAACTTCCACACGTTCCTTCTGCAAACTTTCGTAGATGCTGGGGTCAAGCTAAAAATAAAAAAAAAAGCACAACATGGTTAACAGTATTATCAAAAGTCATGTTCAAACTAAATACTTCCTAAACAATTAGAATAATTGCACAAGCTATAGGGGCTTTAATTAATGAATTCAGATATGCTAAAAGTTGTGATTGCAACATTAAAAAAGAAAAACACTTCCAAGCTCTAATGAATAATGTAAGGTCTCTAAATCCTTATTACCTGCAGCCACCATCAAGCAAGTAACAGGAGCACCATTTATACCCCAAAACCCACAAGCATGGTTTATAACAGGGTGCTTTAAATCAAACCAAGACTATTTCCACTAATAAGTGCGACGGCTTTTGGGTTTATTTTCTCATGGCACTGCTTCCCAGCTGCTAAGGTATTGAACAGTTCTTGGACATTAGTTAGTATTCTGCAATGGATTTCATGCATTCCAAGCTTGCGCAGCTAATTGTTGTAACCGATTAATATTTGTTCTGAGAAATGGAAAAGACAAACAAACAAATGGCAGGGAAAAAAAAAAAACATAAGAGTAACTGTGAAGGATATGCCAATCCTTTCCACACCCGGTCTGGGCATAGGAGGGCAGAATGTCTGGGGTCATTTCCAATACAGGAGCCTGCCCTGCTAGGGGCAATTCTACTAAAACATAAACAGATACCGACACACATACAAGGGACATTTTAACCTCGACCGAACACAACATTAAATGATCTACAGGAGAAGCGCCAATTTTAACCCTTCTAGAACAACCCACTATGTGGGCTTTTTATATATCACCAAAGTTTAAATCAATCGCCTTTATTTATCAGATCTGAGATTCACAGATCTGACGAATATGATAGCAAAACATCAACATCAATTCCCAGTTTGGACTCTCTTCTCATCCAATCCTGAAATAGGCTGCTAAATCCAATCCGCTTTCCACCAAAAAGGTTCTAAGTTCCTCAATGCATTCTGCTTGCTAACGCGTGCTGTGACTGCAAGATGGCATCTGTCGTGTCTTTTGTAAAAGTTTTATTAAAATGTAATTGGGAGGAAATGTTAATGCCGTACGATATTCACAGTTCCAGAGAATGGGACGTTAAGATGTCCCATGGTTCACACGGAAGGCGGGTTTCTATTATGGTTTTGTAGTTTCCAAGGGCAGATCCAACATACCATAAGACATCATTGGTAGCGAGTTCTAGTTAAGATCGATTTTGTTTTTGTTTTAACAGAAAATAGTTTTCCAACTGTTGCCATCTATTTATTGAACCGAACCGTAAACATGTAATGCGCACCTTGAGCTGTTTGGTTCCTTTTGCAGTTTTCTAGCCAATAACGACATGGCTGATGGTCTTTCCATAACCTCCCATTGGGTTCTCGGTCTCACAAGGAGTCAGCTCGGTCACCTCTCCTTCATACACCTCTTTAGTTTCTCGGATTCTCAGACCTACGGGAGAGCAAAAGCGGGACATAAAAATCTTTCAGTACAAAATGATAACGCTACTTACCAAACAAAAGAGTAAGAAAAGTTTATAGAAGACTTGGAACGCACAGACCCGTGCCAAGCAATAAACCCCCCCCCAAAAAACCAAAAAAAAAAAACCTGTACAAAAAAATAGATTTTTTTTTTCTTTCCTCAAAAGAGCACACCATTTACAGTTTATAATACACGTTATAAAGATATTACATTTGTTTTTTCAAGTTGCATATTTAACCTACATAAGACGGAGCAGTCTCTACTCCGATGATTTTGACACGGACACTTTTATGTCTAGTCAAAAAGCCTGCTTATTCCAAGCGTTTAGACAAACGTGATAAGAAGAAACCGACGGAAAACCATCTGAGTTACGACTGCAGTAAAAATTTCTGAGACTAAATAAGACCACAGGCTGGCCTCCAACAAACAATTCATTACAAGTACATGAAAGCCGCTTAAATCATGGGCAGAAACAATTTTCATTTGCCCTTGCAGAGAAGGAAAAAAAAATGTAAAGAAGAAAAAAAAAATTATCCATGCATGAAGTATAAAAATTTAGATTTGTCCAACATTAAAAGCCATTTTCCTTTTGCGATCCCCCGCTTCGTACCTAAACCGACACTGCTGAAATATCACAAGAGTCATTTTAGTTTTTTCGCTTTTATTATGCATCCTCCGGGGCAAACTCTTGGAGGGCGCGCGGGCCAAAGTTAGATCAGATTAGGGAACGGCTCCAGCAAGGAATATGAACGTTAATGGGCAGCCATAAAGTAGAACAGATGGAGGAATAATCGGAGGGGGGAGCAGGTTAGACGCATTATTAATACAGCACTGTATAGCCATGCTTACCGATGGGAAATGAATAGAAAGGTAGAACATAAACCAAAAAGCTTACCGTGTAACAGGAAACACAGCCCACCCAAAATAAAACACAGGGGGATTAAGTTCCCTTTAAAAGCCTGTTAAAGCAGACATGTCACCAAAAATATGTCCGACATTAATCAGGGCACAACAGAACTGCATAAGTGTTGGGGTAAACATTTTAAGACATATGTCTGAATAAACAATTTAACCCCTACTTTGCTTTGGGCATTATTAGTACCGACTAAAACTCCTACACTACGCGTTTTCTGTGGCAATTAAATAAAAATAGATTACTAGGTTACGAGAAGCAAGTAAATGAGCACCCTGCCAATACAGATACATGTTTGGATCTCTTGTTTTTGGTGCAGAAGAGTAAATATTATCTAGATATAAATATAAATATTATCTAGTCTATTAAATAGGTCATACTTAAAATGAAAAAATACAAATGAAGGGGTCAAACTTGCAGGATTACGCCAACCCTTTCCATGGCCACGTACAGTGGTCCCGTATGAGGATCTGATCCGTGTTACACCATAACCCCTGCTGACATCAGTCTTCCTCAAACAAGGAACCCATCCAAGCAAAACTAGATGTACCCCCGACCACTTTTTCTTGACCAACATTTGGATCAAGTGATCTGTGATCAGATTAACTTTTTTTTTTTCTTCATTTTTATTAGATATACATAAATAAATAAACAGTACGAACATATACATAGTACTTAAGACATATCATTCTTACGTCGTACATATAATGTTGCTAAAGTAATGTAATAGCATTCAAAATTCAAGACAGTGGCAAGACCAAGTTGGTACATAGGTCATCGATCAGATGAACTTTTATGGACATACATGATCAAATGCATACGTGCAAGAGCATCATTTGGTATGTACATCGGCCAGCTGCGTGGTCACAATACACAGAAGGCATTTAAACGAGAAAGTATTTATCATCACTTTAATTACTGAAATATATTCCTTTATATGAGGAATAAGCATTTTTACTTAATTCGTCCTTAATTTAGGACCTGTGTTTTCTGAAAAGAATTGTTTGAAAATATTAGTATTATCTGCCTAATAAACGCTTCAAACCCTGTTGAACTACAGCGCTGTAATAATGTTTATTGAGGCCTTACAATTAAGTCTTCAAATAAGGCCCTTTTCACCCGATTATTTCACAGGCAACGGATAAAATCCTTGCCTGGTGCCTCTTTATCCTTTATGCCGTGTGTGTGGTTTCTATTATAAATTTAAATGTCCTTTCGCTGTAGATGCAGGGAAGATTACCATACGAACGTTGCCTATTTGTAGTGATTTCTCCGGCGTTTCCAAAAAGCCTTATATAAATAAATAAAAAAGGGCGATATTTGGGCAATTAAACGTGCGCCCGATTCCCTGCTCATTGATGTCAGTTCTAGGGTTAGATTCGGAAATTACAGAAAGGGGAATGAATCTTATTATTAGCTGCTTACTCTTAATCCCACTCCATGTATGAAATTGAAAAATTCCACAAAAGAATCCCCTGCTCTTTCACTAAATCCAATATTTATTTCGAACCTTTTCCCCCCGAGCCGAATGTTCGGCGGTAACAATGCCGCTGCCTGTGTCTGATGATTTAACGCCGGCTCTTATCTGCCAGGAATGACAACAGGGATGACACAAGTTTCATCTGTAGGTTCAAATTTCCAAATCCCTGACAGGCAACTTCATCACGTCGAGGAAATATTGTATACGTTCCTCTTTTCATTTCTGCAAGAAGGGATTTTTTTCCCCCTCCCCTCCCTCTGCGACTGACTTGACAGGAATTTAAACACTAGATAATGCGGACTTGTCCCCTTTTCTGTGCAGAAAAATCAATAGCGGGTCAAGCTTTATTTGCCTCCTGGATTAAGCGGGGGAGATTTGTCCTTGTTCTCTCTTACGCTGGTGGACGCATGACTCGGAGAACCATCACCGGCCATTTCAATAAGAAAGATTGCCCGGTGATCCTCTTCGATCGGTGGGTCCGCCGCTGCCCCTCTTTCACAGTCCATTTGCTTTTATTATTATTATATTTATTTTACCTGCTGCATCGCTGGAGGTTTTAAAGGTTTTAAAAGGCAGACTCAGATCTTTTCTCAGAAGCGGAGTCATTCATATCGGTCACACACAGGCTGCGTTTGATTTTAATAGTGTTTATATGTCGATATATAAAGATAAGAAAACACCGGTATTAAAAAATGAATTGCATCGGACCATTTGCGAAAAAAAGCTCACAAATAATTTGTGATTCAGCCAGATTGGTAGTAAATATATAGATTCCATTTTATTTTTGGCAAATTATTTTTCTGGTAGGTACAGGCCTGTCGCCCGCTGGCCTACCTCAAGCGGACCCGACCCAGGCGTTTTCGTGAGTCAGAGCAATAAACACACACAACGTTCTTTGACGTTTAAACCATTTTACTCTCTGATGCAATCCTACCTTTTAAGCGCAGATTATTTGGCCTGCCTTCTAAGTCTCCTGCTGGAGTAACATTTCCATTGCCCAATTCACATTTAACGCTCCACTAGGTCCGGTACTTAAATATTAAACTAAAGACATTTGAAATCCACTACTAATAATGTTCAATGGCAATACCGTCCGTCCACAACTTACCGATGGCCCGACGGAAATTCTCCATCAGAACTTCGGTTTTCTTGATCTCGGTGGAGTAGACTTCACTTCCAACCATGGGGCAGAAAGGGACCTTGCTGCCCAATTCTTGGGCGATTGCTAGGGCCAAAGCAGTCTACAAACCAAGAGAAAACATCGCAGTAATCGCTTTATGAACTCAATCTTAAACAATTCTCACAAAATACTGAAAGTTGTCCTTATTTGCCGATATTATCAGTAAAGATCATTTTAACACAGCATTGTACAGATTTTACCCCACACGTGGAATATGCACCTAGTGTCATTTATTCTGAGGGGTATATGCATATTATACACAAAGCTTTACATTAACATTTTTATATAGGTGCATGATTGAGGAGAATTGTAGAATTTCAGACGTTTCACCACTAGGGGGCATCAGCAATAATCAGACCCAGCAGCGCGGGGAGCGAAACAGCCTATCGTGCTTCACAGATGTTCACGGAAAATAGGATGCAGGTGAAAAGCATGCCGAGAACGAGATACCTTGCCAGTTCCAGGGGGTCCGGCCAGCAGCACCGCTCTCCCGGCCATTTTCTTGCTTTTAATTAGCTCCACGATTATGCCACATGCCTGAAAATTAAGAAAAGACAGATTGAAACAGTAAAAAAACATAAGAGGGTTCACATTAACCAAACGAACCAAAGCCCTTGTCTAAGAGAACGTACAATTTAATTCAATTTCATTAAAAAAGGAAAGAGGGGAATTTGGACTAACTGGGAGCAGGAATACCGATCTCTTGAAATTACAACATTAACCCGGTCAGTGCTGGATTTCTGATCCATTTCATGTTATTTTAATGGACAAAATCTGTCCTAATTGACCCCAGCCGAATAAATACATAATTACAGACACAAATATTAATATAAACATTCATGTATGAATGGGGCACTATGGGAATGGAAAGGAGAACGTTGTGGGAATGAACCCCACATTCACCGACCAAGCAAAGGACAAAGACAAAATAATCTATTAGCTCGATGCTAATTTTCTGGACACATCTATAGAATGAGACGTGGTTCAGACACCCGGCGGCTTCCCGCGCCCGTATAATACAATCGGTTTCATTTCGCCTTGGTTGACCCGACATGACGCACGCGGAGCAGCAGTACAGCGTGGCGGGTACGACCAGCGATGGTACTGGTTAGCGCACCTTTGATCTCTCTTCTCCCCGAACATTCCTGTCCCTGGTTCACAGCAAGTTTTCTGCTGCCATCAGATAATCTCAACGCAGTCCACATGGACGAGCGTCGTCAGAGGACGTTCCAAGCGTCTACCGCTTCACTGCCAACGTTCCCATTGTTTGAGGAACTTCCAAACTTCGCCCCGCTTCACTGCCAGCCCCCCGACATATAGCAGCCGGGACTTGAACAGCACATCAAATGAAAATCATTCTGCAAGCACGGGCTTCACAGACGAAGAGAGAGAAATTAAAAAAGCGGCTTCGATAAATTCGGCCAAATACGGCGTTTCAGAGGAGACGCGGCAGAAACAGTCATTAGAGAGTCCACGAGTCCACAGAAGATTCCCTACTGATAACTGAAGATTTTAAAGTAGAATTGCTAGGCTTGAATCACAATGATAACCAAAAAAAAGCCACTTTTAACCCTGCAGTGCCCACCTTATTGTTTCTTCAACGGATTTACTGTCACCAAGTGTCTAAACTGCTCACCCGCTGTGAATGGGGGCATAAAGCCCCCCTGGACCTGCGACCCTAGGCCAGGGTACATCACTGCATGCCTCTTCCATAGATCTGGATCTATCTGCCAAGATAACAGCTGAGAACGACAAACGTCTGTTACACCTAATCCCTTCTATAAGGGGCACTCGACGATGTGTTACTACTTGTATCAAAGTAAATATGGGGGTACAAAAACATTGTGGGGTTCTCTGTTTAAAAACATTCAATTTTTTACAAAATGTTTTTAAACACCTGCATATCAGCCATGTGTTCTTACTTTGTTATCTGAGCCCCAATCTACAAGACAAACCCCCCCGACTCCTTATCATACTGCCTGTGGGAGACAATAGAACTCCTCAGTCTTAATCACCCAGCTGGACTCTGCGACTAATGACAGTCTATGGAGGAACGGACTTCATTAGCATTGCCATAAAGCATCAGCTCAGTGTGGTGTTTGAGAGGAGGAAGTCACCCAAAATATCACATGACCGACAACAATGGCCGCCTTCAAGTCTGCATTTTTGTTTTTTCATCAGATTAGACATTCTAAAAAAGTAAAGCCAGTCCTAGAATTGTCTGGTTTGGCCCTGTGTTTTTTTCGTTTTGGTGTCGGGAGGCAATCCTTGTACCCCCGCGGCTCAGTCCAGCAACGAACCCCCAGCAGATTCCTATCCACACGGCTGCCGGTGAGCGGCTACGGTGCGGACATCAGCAAAAAGGGGGGCAAACCATCAGCAATGTGAGAAATAAATACCCCGGGGTGCAGGACCGAGCTAGAAATTCCTACAAGGACACAATAAAGCAGCTCGCGGAAAATAAAACGCTTGCTATTTACATATCTGTCAGCGTTCTAAACAAAAGGTCTTCATCAGAACAAAATACAAACAGAGAAAAGATTCAGGACAAGGAAGAACTATAATAATATAGGGTGAAACACAGGGGTTTTCTTAATTTTTTACCCTATGTCAGCTCCTTCCAAATCACTAATAAAGCCGGAGGGGTGATTGCTTGGTTTTAGCAAACGGGGAGTGCAAAGCTTATTTTTTTACTTTAGTAGATAAGTGGAACAGCCTCCCAGCAGAAGTGGTAGAAGTTAATGCAGCGAGGGAATTTAAACATGTATGTGATTGGCGTGTGGCCCCTGATTCTAAGAAGAGACCTTTTAGGCATTGAGACTACATGGCCCGAACTGTTCTTCTCTGCCACCAAATTATATACCGGTAGTTTTCATGTAAAACCCTCCTGGATGGACGGAGGTCTGTCCCCCCCCAGCACGCCGCCTCTCTCCTCACCTCTCTGGCATTCTCCTGCCCCACCAGCCCGGCTGCTGCCTGCTTAGCAAGGCCACTCTCATCCAGGCCGAGCCCCTTCACGTGGCTGTGGGCAGCAATGCGCTGGGTCTTGGTAGTGCTCTTCACCTCTTCGATCTTCATAGCGGCACTTACGGGACGTCTGCAATAAGAAAGAACGGGGTTTGCGGCCTACTGAAGCCTACAGACCAGGGTGAAAACCCACTGGATATCGATGAGGGTGAATGGTGAAGTGCAGATGACAGGGTGAGGTATCTTAGCGACCCCGAGGCTGTTTCAGTTTTCCCCCACGAGTGAGCGGGAATCCCTGTCTAGCAGGCGCGTTACCATGCGGTTACCAAGGCCTCAAGAAGCACAGCCTTCGAATCCCACATCGACTCATCCGATTGGAAAGCGATGAACTAAAGTTGCTTTCTGATTGGGTAGCAAATAAGTCCATCTCATGTTGCGCAGGGATTTCCGCTTGCGTTGCTACAGCGGTTTCCTTAGACCTTAGCAACCAGCCTGGGGGCGGAAACGGCTCCTATAGACGCTCACCCTATACATGTGCTGCTACGGGGGACAACGAAACGGGGAAAAAACGGCCAGGACTGTTAATGTTTACAATGATTTGCATCCTTATACAAAACATCCTAAATGGTTAGGTAAAAAGTCTAACCTGAAAATTATTTGTTTCCACTTTTAAATTGTTTTTAAATATTTTCAAGATTCTCATATCTCATAATTAAAACAACATTCACTAAAATGAAAAAAAAAATATAAATGCACTATATTTGTATGTGAATTATAGGTTTCAGGTCATCTACAGAGACGCCATCTGTTAAGCATGCGCAATGATTATTGTTACGGTTTTATATAGCGCCATCGGGTTCCGCAGCGCTGTACAAAGGGTAGTCAGGACATAACAATTAGTATATAACATAACAAGATGACATACGGAAAAGATCTTACGTTAATAAGCTCTATTAACCAAATAGCGCTAATGCCGTCATCATGGAAGCTTTGGCTTGTCATTGTTTAAAGATTACACTTATTTGAGCCACCTGCATTCAAGCAGGGATATTAACCATAACATTTCGGTAGCAAAAGCACCAAATGGGAGTCTTAGATATGATCACATCAGTGTTGAATGGGAAGGAGTCAGTTCCAGACTTTGTGGCCCTGAGAATCTGCCCCTTTACCCGGAGACCCTGTGATTAGAGCAGAGACTCTGAGACTCGGGGGCAAACCCTGAGAGACAAATTAATAAATATTTTCTGCAACTCAGGGGAAGCATTTCTGTTGAAATTGCGACCTGTAATTAAGATGACCAGGGACTTTTTTACTTTATAATTAAAATCAGGATAGAACATGGATACACGGAGGTGATACATTCATACCTGGGAACCTGTGCTTCCCGGAGCCTACCCTTGTGGGAGGCGGCCAGGACGCCGGTGGGTGTTTCCGCTGTCGCAGGAAACACCCCCATTTAAAGGTGAAATGGGCGGGAGTAGGGCGTTCAGGACCTCGCAATCTGGAGGATTCAGGTGTCGGTCCGGAGATGCGGCCCTCAGTGGGATTTGGGAACACAATATCGCAGTCATCATGTAATTCTCCGACGCAGAGAATGCATGCAGTACGCATGGACAGTAGCGCTGCCAGTTTGAGTGACACTCTACCTCCCAAGCTCCGCCCCCTCGGCATCCCGATTCCCGCAGGTAGAGGTTAAAGATAAGTAAGATATTCTTGTAAGTGAAGTAAAGCACAAAGGTATCAACGCAGGTCTGGTTTACCAACAAGACATTGAATTTACTAGCCAGGAAAGAAATGTTACTAGTCTATTATATCAACAACGAAAATCTGGCTTTTTGTGCTTTTTTTATGCTAGAATTTCTTGCATATCACAACTTGGGGGACAGCTCTACTGGCTCAGATTTGTTCGAAAAACTAACATAGCTGCCAACTGGCTCAGTTTGGCTGGGACTGTCCCACCTAATGCCTGAAAAGCCATTTCTGCTAGAAAACTTGGTTTCGGTGTATTTCTTTGTAAAACAATACACGTCACCATCATGTGACATCCATGGAACATAAAGACACATGTAGCGTGTGACTTCACCCCTACATTCTATCTCCGTGACCCAGGACAGAATGTTGGCAGCTATGATATGATGGTCTATGGGACAACGTGCAGATAGCTCCACTGATTCATTGATAAAAAGTAATTTAATCTGACCGAAGTGGGGGTCTTTTAGAAAGTTTTATTAATTTGTCCTTAGAAAACTTTTCTTAACTAGTTTTACTGAGCCCCTTCACGTCATATGATACCCAAAAGGGGATTAGGGGTCGAGATGCTTTTTTTTAAGTAGAAATATCTGGATTTGGAGAGTATGATCAAGTTCCACTCAACAATTGAAATATCATTGAAGCATGATGGATTTAAACTGTCAAGAATTGTGTTGTTTTTGGAGTCGAAGCTCTTGAACATAAATATGAAAGCGTATGTGTGAGACCTGAACATTTAACCCCGATTTTCCTGGCAGGATCACTTCCTACTCCCAAAAGTGATCTTTTTTTTTAAACAATTGCTGTTGGAATGAAAACAAAGTCTTGATGATAAAGAAAAATGTATTATGCAGGTCAGTTTTATGTTTCTCTCGGGCAAATGTTTCATGCTCTGAACATTAAGAATTTATTTGCGTCCTTCAAGTATCTCGTTTCAAGGAAGGAAAAGGTATGTTTTCTGAACATGAACCGAGGTCTTTACATAGTACTCCAGAGTAATGAATAGCTTGTTTAGGCAAGAAAGCACTTAACTTGGAAATCACTAATACATTTGCACCTCTGCTTCAAATATATGTCAGGTTACGCAGAAATGTGATGTAAAAGTATATATATATATATATTTAAAAATCCAATGTTATTTTTCACAGAGTTGTAATCAACATATCTTTAGTTTGCTATTAATTTTAAAGTCATATGGCTATCATTTTATAGGCACAGGATAGGCATGTGGCTATCATTTTATAGGCACGGGATAGGCATGTTGGCTATCATTTTTAAAAAAAAAAGGGGCACGGGATAAGGCGGTGGCTATCATTTTATAGGCACGGGTAGGCCATGTGGCTATCATTTTTTAGGCACGGATAGGCATGTGGCTATCATTTAATAGGCCACCACGATAAGGCGTGTGGCTATCATTTTATAGCACAGGTAAGGCATGTGGCTATCATATTTATTAGAGCACGGGAATGCCATGTGCTATCATTTTAATAGGCACAGGATACGGCATTTGGGCTATTCATTTTTAATAGGCACGGGGAATGGCATGTGGTATATTTTATAGACAGGGATAGGCATGTGGCTATCATTTTATAGACAGACGATAGGCGTGTGGCTATCATTTTATAGGCACAGGATAGGCATTTGGCTATCATTTTATAGGCACAGGATAAGCATATGGCTGTAACTTTTAGGCACAGCATGGTCATATGGCTATGCTGAATTTAAGACGAGACCAAGGAATATGGTTAGAGTCTTTAGAGAAGGAAAAATGGTCAGACTGGACGGGGCGAACGGGTCATGATCTGCCGACAAATTCTATTTCTAAAATTCAGCAACTAAATTTCAAAGTTACATTAGAAATGAATGAAGCGTTTCCATAAGCGAAATAGGTCAGAGGCTTTAGCTATTGTAAAAAAGAATTTGGAGATATCCGTCTTTTTATTTTAATTGATTATTTATTTAAAATATCATTATTAAGATAAATGTAATTATTATTTGAACTCTGTAATGATTTAATGTTTCAATTCATAAGCCAGTCCCATATACAATGTGTCCATATATATTCAAAATTATATGTGCATTACTATTTAAAAGTAACTATTACTGTTTTGTCTCGTAAGAAAAGGAAATGTATTTGCAGGTAAAATCCACTTTTTTATCATGCAGGGGCAGCTACTGACAGGCGGAACAAGGAGCTCCTGCTCTCTGTTCCTACCCGACGCTGAACAGGGTAGGTGAACCCGGAAGTGCTGTAGTCCAGGCTGGAACGCACGGCTGTACCCATGGCTCCTGTAGGGGAAACGTTAAACTTTAACGTGGGTGTTTTGGGCCACATTGACAGCGGGAAGACGTCCCTGGCCAAGGCGCTGAGCACCACAGCTTCCACCGCGGCCTTTGATAAGAATCCTCAGAGTCGGGAGAGGGGAATCACCCTGGACCTCGGCTTCTCTTCCTTTTCCGTGCCCATCCCGGAGCATTTAACCGGCACCGGATACAGGCAGCTGCAGTTCACTCTGGTAGATTGCCCGGGCCATGCATCCCTCATCAGGACGATCATAGGGGGTAAGTGAACGGCAGGGGGTGCCTTGGTGCACCGTGGAAACGCATGTTCCCCTTCATACATGTCATTTAGCCATGTCACCAGGATCTGCTGCATGATCACATTTACGTCTCAGGTCTGTTATGGTGCATTTTTAATGTTGTGTTTAATGCTTCTGATGACCTTTTCTTTATCCCTGTGACAGTTTATCCTCCTATCCATGTGCAGCTTACCCCTGTCTTGATGAGCCTGACAGCTGTCACCCCCCCCTTCCCTGTATATCTATGACAGTTATCAGACCCTTGAGTAATCCCCTTTTTATTACTCTTTTGTTATTGCTGTCCTTATACCCATCACACGTTATACCTTCCCCGGCAGATTTGTATTAAACACCTTCCTACATTTTTGTAAGTTCAAAGGTCCTCCTGCTTGATAAAACCCAGGGAACGGGACTAAATTTAAAAAGAAACTCTGTGGTTACAGCTCATCACCTTGCACCGAGAGAAGGATGCCCTTTAACCCCGCAGTGAATTATAATAACGCTCTTTAGAGTGCGGCCGAACCCCGCAGCTTTCCCTAGACATAACACGTTTGGATATGAGAGCTCAGTTTCAACTCTAGAAGCGACGCATAGGTAGAGGTACCGTACCCCCGTGTACATTATTATGGAATAACTCTCTAGGAGTTGCTAAATGTTTATGGGATGGCGGTAAATACGAGAGAGAAGCCAAGACATGACATGTACAAAGCTTTTTTTAATTATAGGTGAAATAAAAATCTAAAAAAAGCGGAAATGATTTTCCCAGGATTGTCATTAAGTTAAACCGGACTATTGCGTTCATGTTCCATCTGGAAACGAGTTATTTAGCCACCAGCCTTGTCCGTCTATCATGTATAGTAATTGATGACTGTTAACCCTTTCCAATTTAGCAGTCGGTTCATGGATGGAGCTGCACAGGGTCTTCTACTCTCATATTCTATGACACCTGATCATAAAACTGCACCAAGATTGGTTTCCCAGCAGTTGTCTCCCGGGACCTCTGTGATCCGACATGAGATATACCATCTGCCGGCTGCCTTTTCACATTATGGGTATAGCCTTACAGAGAGAGAGATTTCATTTTGCCAGAGAGCCTCTCAAAGTTCTTAAGAGTTCTTCTTAAAGTAAGTTCTCAAAAATGGCCCCCCCCTCCAAAAAAATAAATAAAATAAAAAATCCCAACTTTTATGTTGTAGCTAAGAATGGAGGTACTTATAAGTTTGCTTATGGCTACATCCATTGTGATGCACATCATGCAGGTGGATCGGATTGTGTTTGTTGTGCTTTCACATATTTATATACAATGTGAGCTAAGCACGTGTTTGTTACTTGAAGCAACAACAATCAGGGAAACTTACATAAAGTTTTTCTTGAGTGTCCTTGGTTCCTGTTCTCCCAAGTATGACGGGCAGACTAGATGGGGCCGAATGGTTCTTATCCGCCATCAAGTTCTATGTTTCTATCTGATTAGCGTACGGTAAATCCAGTGTTTGCTACAGTTGTGCGTTGCCTTTCCTAGCCGGACTAAGGACACTGAGGAGCAGTACTAACCAGAGCTGATGTCATAAGCCCCATATGTGAAGCCATGTTATTGCTGAAATAAATATGTGTTAGTATTTTTGCGACAATACGCCGCGTTGAAGTGACACGTTGCGTGTGGCACGGTCTGTGCCGAGTTCCATTTTCCAAGATGCCTCCAGGTGTCAAGAACTATCTTGTCAAATAGCAGAGGATCACAGGTAGGCGAGTGGAACATTGAAACAAGCGATAAAGTTATTGTTTTTTATACCAAAAATTACATATAGATTCTTTACAACAACATTTCCTATTAGTCAGAATGACTCTCCTATATGTTAGGCCCCGCTTTTGGGAAAAATTATAAAATGAATTAGGTAAAAAACAACTTAATTCAGAGGATTTCCAGAGTGAGTCTTTAAGATAAAAAAAAAAGAAACTTTTATTGGGTTTTGTCAAAAATATTGACTTGTTCATGAGCACACCTGGCACCGGGCTCCAGCTACCTGGCACCGGGCTCCGGCTACCTGGCACCGGGCTCCGGCTACCTGGATCCCTTCCTCTTTGGGTAGCGGGTGGTTAGGTCTATTAACATTGGTGCGTGGTCCACTGTTTTACTTTTGGGGCGAGTGGGGAGTGTAGCAGAGATTCTCCTCTAGTGACCTGGAGAAGCGCCAGAGAGTTCCCAGTTCTGTTCATGAGTGATCCCTGATTATTTCACAAAGCATAGAACCCATGATGTCTCAAAGCTTCTTCATTCAAATCTGTCTTTAATTGTCCTCAAATTCTCGTTCAAACAATGCAGGTCTGTATTGGTTACGAACAATGCCTCATGTGACGCGTTGAACGTTCATTTGATTTACTATTTTATTCTTTTGTAACGAGACGTTTTGCAGCCCTTGTTTCAGAGTTTCACGGATACAGTTCTTGTTCTCGTTGCGATTTAATAGAATGACCACCGATTTGCTTTGAGTTGGTCCGGTTTCCCACGGAACATTTAACAAAACTTCTGGAGAGACAATGGCCGACTCTCAGCAGGAACGGGCCTCTCCCGAGTGGGTGCAGGTCACAATGACAAATCAATGGCTCCTTCTTGCCCGCTTGTTCATTCTTTTGTTTCCTTGCATGGATAAAAATGTAATCAGTCTCAACCATCATGTTTTATAATTATTCTCGGCTTGTACTTTCTGCCAACAACCCTTAAATATGGCAGAGGACTGAGACTCAATAGAGAGCGTGCACATTTTACTGACACCCCCTTCTTGGCACCCGACGCTACTCAAAACATCTGACTCCATCTGATGAAGGAACAGTCATTTTTTTTGGTTTATTTCCACTTTTTGATTATTATATAACTTTTTTTTTTTTTTTTTTTACCTTTGTCATAATCTCTAAACACTGGGGTGGTGAACTATGGAAGGATAATTCTATTTTTAATTTATAATAAAACATTATATTAATAAATAATAAATAATAATACAAATTATATAAAAAAAAAATAATAATAATAAAAAAAAAAATAATAAAAAAAGAATATAGAAATAAAAAAAATATATATTCCCTTCTCATTTCTTAGAGCCCAGTCCTACAAGATACAGGCCTCATGGTACATATTAGACTCCTAGCAGTGGATCAGGATCGTAAAGACACGAGCAAATGCTGAAACGATCAGTAATTGGAAAAGTCTGTTGCTTTGTTTCAAACCATTTATATGAAACGTAAAGAAGGCAGCGAAATGCGTAAGGCATAGCTTCGTTACGGCTGGGACTGTATCAATAACCTCATAATAATATTCAAGAAGGAGAAAGTTGAATAAGCAGGCGAGTACGGTGGGGGGGTGTCCCAACATTAAAACTGAACACCCCGGATGTTTATGGCTTTCACACCAAGAACTGCTCCTATGTGTCCCGTAACCTCAACAATGTCGACCAGTAAGTAGTGGTACTTGAGTTGTGTCCTGCTTTAGAAAGTGAGATCTGCACGCTGGATATCTCTACTTGAGCACAGGTGGCTCAAACAAAATGTTCTTCTTTAAGCAGTTAGGAGCCCAGAATCCCATGACGCTTGTGCTATCGAATTACATTGTAACGCTTGTCTGTCTTTCAGTCTGTCTACGTCTCCTGTCCTTGTTGATATGGGGCACGAAGGCTCTGGGTGGCGTTGGGCAGAGTTGATTGCCACCCAGTCCAAGCCTGGCCAGTCACCCCCCCCAAAGTGATTTGACAATCTAACGAACAATTCTCTGGCTCCTTTCCGTGTCTCGGTGATTTCTGCTCCTAAAATGACACAGTGTCTCCAGAGCGGCTGCCTGTAACAAATTAAGATTTAAATGGAATAAAGGGAGACTAAATCAATGCGTTCGGCGATCTAATCTACAATATTCGTAGTCTGTATATTCATCGCTGCAGCTACTTCTTGGCTCGGGATCAGAGAAGGCCTTTGATTAGGGCAAACGTCGTGGGGTAACTCAATTTATACGTAGGTCATGTTAGCCTATACCCCGGACGTCTGAGCTGCCTTTTATTTATCATTTATTTTTCTAATCAATAACTCGCCCTTTCAGTTAAGCTTTTCTTTTTGTTTTGTTTTTTATTTATTTTATTTTGTTGTTAATCTTGTTTCTATATATGAGACTATTTTTCTATTACAAAGAAACAAAAGAACAAAAGAAATAATTAAAAATGTTCTATTTTAAATGTGTCCTGATTCACAGCCATTAAAGAGAAAGAGGGACAAATCCTAAAGATTAAAAATAAAGCAACTGAAAAATACATTTTATTAAAAAAGAAATGATAATTGGTCATTATTTTCTATCCTTTTTCCTCGCTCTCTATTTCTTTCTTTTCTCTTCCTTTTACGTTTTTTTAAAATGACCAATATATGGGGGAGAAATAATATATAGCTATATATATACACGGTCCCATGAAGTTCTACAAAATAAATATTAATTGTAAAATAACCTGCAGTGTAAAGCGTCATTTAAGAAACATTTAATTTTCTATATTCTACAGTAGAGTTTCAAGCTCTGCCTCCCAGCAGAAGTGGTAGAGGCTAACACAGTGAGAGAATTTAAACATTCAGGGGATAAGCATGTGGCTCCTATGTTGCAGGTTTTTTTTCTATGTTTGTTAATTATATTATTTTATCATATTCTAAAAAAAATACCCTGAGCAAGTAAAATAAAAAAAGACACTTTTATTTCTTATCATATCTCCCTAAATTGGAATTATTTGTATAATTTTGTTTGAAACTTGGTTTACGATTGGGTGGAAATCGTTAGGCGGGAGAGATAAGATAAATATATTAAGAATGCTGTAACATTGCATAAGCGTAAGAAAACATTATGTGAATTCTATTTTATTTATAGTGTCAATCATCTACGTTGAACCGCATTGCGATTGCCGTTAGTTAATATCCTTGGGGGGCCCTGTCACGTATTAGAGCGTTTTGTCTGCATCTGGACCCTTCAGATCCTTATCCGGCGCGGCAGGTGCCAAAACAATAGAGGTTATGTTTTTCTAATAACTATTTTTTTTTCTCTTAAAGATTGATTTTTGAACTTTTAGCCCCTTAAGTGCTTCTGATCTGTCTGGATCTCAAATGGTTAACTCTCACCCTTCTATGGTACAGACAATGTGGCACTGAAAGGGATTTAACAAAGTACAGGAGAGAGTTTATTTCAAAGGAGGAGAAACGTTAGAAGACTTGAGTCTTAGAGGTACTGAAAGGGTGGTAGATGAGTGGAACGGCTTCCCAGCAGAAGTGGTAGAGGTTAATACAGCGAGGGGATTTAAACATGTATGGGATCTTCATACGGCTCCTGAAGACCAACGACTGATTAATGTCTGAGTCTTTACAGCAGGAGGAACGGGTCCTGGATACGTCTGTGTTTTTTGAACTCGTATAAGTGCCCGAGGGGACGAGATTAAAGGGATCAGAGCCGTGGAGGCATCTGTATGTAGTGTAGGTAAGACGCTCGGTGATGCAACGATCAGCAGACAGAGCCTTCAGATCAAGGGATGCGTAGCTTCGTCAGCGGAGTTCAGGACAGGGGCAGTTTAGGGAGGGGATTACCGGCAGAGTCCCCCGGTGAAGTTATACTTGCTTTCGGGGTCAGGCAGGAGGCGTAGCTGTGTACATACGGTAATAACGGTAATACCGGTAGGGTCATACAAGCTGGCATTCTGTCTCAACTGTATAGTACCAGTCAGCGACCAATGAACCGTTAACCCTATCACAAGGGCATAGCTAGGTAATACTATGTGTGGAGCCAGCAAATCGCATGTGCGTGTGTATATGTGTGTGTGTATATATATATATATATATATATTTTATAATGAACTATAGGCTGAGGCTCGTAAGGACTGCCTTTTGTATGTTTGTATCACTTTAGAAACAAACGCATAAACTAATGCTATACATGTCTTTATCAGTAGAAAAAATATTGGGAAATAGAATATTCATTTTATCTGCCTGTTGGGATTGGGACTAAAATGATAACATTATGGGGGATGTGATTTATACGATTACTTATAAAGATGTTTCTAGTCTGTAAAACTGTTTTGTTACAGTATAGCCGTCTCACTTTTAACGTAGGTTAATAAAACATTTAAATTTATTCTCTCCCCATTGCTACGTAAGCTCTGCTCTATAGATGTGGCCCCGATGATACGTGATATCAAAGAGAAGGCAGATAAATTGAAAAAAATCCATCTTGAGCGTTTTAGAAGTATTTTTTTTAGTGTAGAATGTCCATTAAAGAGACGGGAGATGGTTAATCGTGCCGGTGCCTTTAAATGAGGTTCCCATACCCAATGCATTGGAGAAGCATAATTGTGCGTCACGGATCTGGGCACCAGGGGGCAGTGTGCTCTAGCTGTGTAACATCTACCTGGACAGAGACTTGACCTCAATCCTCGTTCAGCTCAATTCAAAGTACGTTTTACGCAAACCTTTCTTCCTTGGGTCCGTCTCATCAAAGTCTCAGCATCTGTTTTTGTGATAAGTCCTTTAAACAAACACAAGGAGGATTTATTTATTTGTAAACAAATCCTATTATGAAAGAATGTTACAATTTCAATAATCTACTTTTGGGCACTAACATCTAATCTGCCGGGATACTTAATAATTCTTATCTGGCATAACTTTCTCTTTTTGGGAGGGACAGTCCCTCTTTTCTCCCCTGATGTCCCTCTTTTCTAGGAGGTCAGAATGTTTGCTGGGTATGAGGATATCACAGGGTTCTACAGCCATAAAAGTCACAGTAATGTGTATAGAATCAGCAGGAAATTTGTTTTTTTATACATTAAATATATATACTTACAGCCAATCAGCTCCAGCGCTTGTACAATGAGTTGCAAGAATAGGTAACTATAACTGAATCGAGGGACAATTTTGATTCCCATCACTGTGAGCCATGCTTATTGTGCAATTTAAAACATATGTAAAGATTGTATGCCTCCTCTTTACATATTAAAACCCTGAAATGTGAAGCGTTTATTTTATATATTTATATATATTATATTACAAATCCCTTCTAATCCCCTAATAAGTAATTAAGGTTCTTTTTGTAATGTCTATTAGAGCAAGATTTTGATGGCGATGCACGGTAGATGTGCCACAACCTGTGTTTATACCACAATAGGATAAATTGTTACCCCTTGATTCCAAAACTCTGGACACTTGGCAGGTGTGCCCCTGAGGCTAACATTCAGTGGTGAGCACAATGGCTCCATGGTTTGGGCAGCCGGTGCCATGTCGGCTTCAGAGCAAATTTACCTTAAACCTGACTCTCCTGGACCCCCCCCCCCCCAGCGATGAAACGCGACGGACAGTAATTGTTTCCTCTATTGACATACGTGACGCCATCAAAGGCCAGCGTGGAAGTGACAAATCCCAGCGGAGTGAATCGGAGGTCAGACAGGCGCATGGTCGACAGTATGGAGTATTGTATGGAGCACCGGCTAGAACGCCAATCAAAAGGACTACTTGGACTATTAGCTTCGGGCCGTGTTTATTTTCCGCTATTGTTTCTTTATTTCGACACAAAGTACTGAAATATATAAGAGGGATTATAAGAAGCTTGTCTCAGTTCATCTGATGCCACATTTTAATAATACCTCCCAACACTTGAAATGGCCATAGGGATGTTATTGTTTCAGGGGGTGTGGTTAAAGGCGTGTCTGGGGTGGGGCTTTATCAGGGGACTTTGCAACCTGTTTGTTATTGAGTAGGGCATATGTTTAATATTTGGTTTCTTTCTTATTGTTATTATTGTTGTTGTTATCATTGTGTAGATCACTGGGATATCTAGATACCCAGCAAACATTCTCTGAGTTCCTAGAAAAGAGGGATATCAGGGGAGGAAAGAAGGATTTTTGCCCTAAAGAAGGACACTTGGTATAATGAGTGTAACGGTGGAAGAAGTGCAATGTATGGCCTGGTAAAAGCATTAGGCGATATTTTATAAAGATGGAACCGGATCAAAGCGTGTAACATGCTTATTCCAATTGCATCGTTCACAACAGAAGTCAATCATTTTGCTTGATTTGATTCAAATTATCTCCTTGGTGCCAGAATTTCTGCAGTTTTGGCTTTTAATAAATATAGCCAGCTGGCCCTGCTCTTTATATTATTCTAATGTCCTCGGTCCATATTAACCTACTGACAGTAGTGTTGCCACCTAGTGGTGAGAGTGTGCTTAGCATACACATCGGGGAAAAACTGTGGTTTGTATAAAAGGATTATTTCCCAGGTATAGTTAGTGTATTACGTGATGGTGTTCCAGTCCTTGTTATCGCATTGTTGGGAGGCTATAAAATTGCACCAAAATCTCAGGATTTCTTTGACCTTTAATTCAGCACCAGAGGTGGGCACCTGATGCATAAAGCTATGGCAGGCTTCACATACCCCTAGTAACAGATTCTTCGACAATCAGCCCAGGATAATTTGTTAGCATAACCACAATATTATATATATATATATATATATATATATATATATATATATATATAGATCACACACACTGTACAATCAAAGATATTGACATGTCTTACTTTAATCCTTAAAGTGCACTTCTGGTGTAAACCAAATTGACCATTGTGTTGACTGAATGGTGATAGAAGATTATTAGTAACCTGTGTCCATCTCTGCTGACATTATAGACAATGCTGGACACTGTGGTTGGGCAGCCGTGGTCCTCCTGTTGCCCTCAGTGTTGCGGCTGAGAACAGTGGGATTTGTAAGCCTGCAGTAGCCCTCAGGCCGCTCCTGAGCTGGTGTTAATTGGCCCGCGGTTTAGCAGTTTGGGGT
This sequence comes from Spea multiplicata, assembly GCA_009364415.1. Taxonomy (NCBI): domain Eukaryota; kingdom Metazoa; phylum Chordata; class Amphibia; order Anura; family Pelobatidae; genus Spea; species Spea multiplicata. The sequence continues at coordinate 101,370 of VKOC01001048.1, read as the reverse complement.
CTGCAGCGTGTGGAAGGCAGTAAACCGCTCTTTGGTCCCTAATGCTCTTGCACGGGGGAAGTAGGGCAGATTGCGTTGAAGCAGAAGGCCGCTCTGTCGCCAGCCTGTCCTGTCTCCCAGCCGAAACCCCCTCCCATCAAACAATGAACCCATTCAGACCTAACCAGTGTTTTCAGTTATTAAGAAAACACCCGTCTCTGCTCGGTGACTTTAATCTTTAGGAATCTTTATTCCCGATTGTTCAGATACCCCGTCTCCATCCCACACCTCACTCGTATGTATGTATGTAATTATATGCAAAGATACATATAGAAGCCCAAACGCAGTGGTCGTCCAACATAATAAATAGTTACCTTATTGCATTATGGCTTCCAAACCATTTATTTATGAGAATAACCACGTAGTGGCCTCTTTTAGGAGAGAGAGTCCCTCTTTTGGGTCCAAATCCCCTGGCCCCACCTCTAACCGCACCCTTAAAGCCGAAGTGCCCCTCTTTTGGCCGTTTAAAGAATTGTAACCTTTACAGAGTGTATTATAGATATAGAAACATTCCGCATTTTTATAGGTTAATATACCCCAAACCCCATTAAACACCCTAATAACGTTTCCCAAGTTACTATTAAAATAAACTCTGGCCACAGAGAAAATCACACAGAGGATAAATGTTAGGATGTGTTTTTCATTTCTTCCAAAAGCATAAAATCAAATTACATTGAAAGGCTAAAGAGGTTATCTGCCGGTACCCGTGTTTATTTCTGCACACGGAGTTATGTTTTCTGGTTTGGCGTGCTGCCTGTGAAGTCTTAATTGAGGTTTATATAAATACATTTAATGCTTTAAATCATCACCGGCTTCACCGCAGAACGTAGGCCAATCTGTGGATATTCAACAATTTTTAAAATGTTTCTATTATCTGTTACACTTAAATTACACACACACACACACATATTTATTTATATATATTGTTATTATAATTTTTGTATATTGGCAATATTGTCTCTTTAGGCTAATCATTGCATAATCCAAAGAAGCAAGTCTAAAATTATAAATATTAGAATTATGGCGATTAGAGAATTAATAAATTTTATTTTTTGTATAGTATAAAAGCTACATATGAGCTAAAATATGTGGCTACGATTTAAGTCACCAGTTGCAACAATTGTTCTCATTAGAAAAGGAATGTCCCTAAGTTTTTTTCTGCAGTGGGCCACAAAATACGGCCCAAACTCAGCAACAATAAGTAGTATTATTTATATGCATAGTGTATAATAAAATTGTAAAGTTAAAAAAAAATGTAATTGCTTGTAAGTGGCATGATTAGGCTGCAGACATGATCGATGAGAATAACATGTTTGAGTTTATTTATTATTCAGATAGGTTGCGTAATATTTAGATCACTCCTATTGGTCAGAAGTGATCTGATGATCATCCGCACGCTCCTGACCGTCTCTGCTGCTGCAGAGTCTGACAGCCGTTCACCTGGAAGCACCTTTGACTTGCTGCTGAAGACATTTATTTCACTCTTTGAATGCTGGTACTCCATAGGAGCACAACATGCCCTGTCATTTGGTCTCCACAGGCTAGTGGGGAGTGAAGACAGAGCATTAACCCATAAAATAGAGTATTGAATTGAAGGGGTTAATGCTGCACGATCGCACTTATGGAGTGATTGTGCAGCAGGTGAGGGTCGGGCTGGTCCCAGGCCAGAAGCGCCCGCTACATTTTAACATAGGATGTATACGTATGTCCACATACTAGAATAAGTCCTTAAAGGTACGGGATGTTAATGTTTGCCTCAATGCAGAAGAGAAAAGAAAGAAAAATGACAAAGAATAATAATAATAACGAAAAAATATTTACTATTTTTATTTACTTATGTTTTCATATCTAGAACCTAGGCCAGCCCTCTCGCCAGCTCGCTATGAATGATGTGTTGGGGGCATCCTGGCAGCTGTATATTTTAATACCCCCCATATGGCCAGTGGTAGGTGTAGAAGATTTTACATTTGTTTCCTTAGTGTTAGGATCCACACTAGGTCTGATACTAATGTTGCAGCTCGGGTTCCTACGAAGCACGTCTAAACTTTACAAGTGATTTTGCATGTCGTGGTTTGTAAGGAAGCTCCACAGTGGCTTAGAAAATTATAAAATGACATTAGCATTATTGCGGGATATTATTTTGTTTCCATTTTTTTCCCTCTTGTGGTATTACATCGAGTGTCTTGGTGGAGCATCATTTACTGAGCATAGTCTGTTCCCAATTCCCCTCGATTTCTGAGGATTATCTTATTTCAAGGCTGGCAGTCATGGATGATTGGGGAGGAATAACAACGCAACGACTGTGTTTGATGAAGCCTCTGCTTTCAATCAGTAGAGGTTTTCTCCAGCTTGGAATTTCTGTTTAGCTGTTCAGATTAACGGGATCGTGCTGCTAAAAGATTGCTAGCAGCCGTGACAGAGGTTTAAAGCCACGTGTTCTGTTCTTCAATGTGACGCTTGAAGGTGGTGCAAGAGAGTGCAAGGTTTGGGGGGGTCGAGATGACAAATTGCAACGTTGTATTCACAATAATGTTACAACATGATGTGCTTCTCCAAGGACAAGGATGTTGGGGGTGTTGGGTACTTGAGATGACTTACAGGTTTCGGGATTCGTATCAGTGTTCTGTTTAAATTGGACAAACCTAGAAAAAAAAGGAACGTTGCACACGCTTTTAGGACCTTAGAGGTTTCTTCTTGAAATGGCATATGAAGAAGAGACCTCTGAGTGCCAGAAGGCTTCTATAAAACTTCATCTGGAGAAGGGACCTCTTAGGTCCTTAAAAGCCAATGCAACTTAACATATTGTTCTGAGTTAGCCCAATAAAATGTACCAATTTCACTAGCCTTGAGTCTAGTTCTGTTGACTTGATCCCCACTTTTTTGGCCAAATTGTTTATCTTTTTGGCAAGTTTATTCGAGGATGATTGACTCATACTGTCCTCCTTGGTGTGGTCCTTGTGTATTGTGAATCCTCTTGAACGATTCTTTGGAGCGTTCCCCCGTCTCTGTGTCCATCTGCGGAGATTAGCTTGCAACACAAAGCAATAAGTAACATATCTTTTCGGACTGGCTTCCAACAGACAGCATGAGGTCGGCGGCCCGCAGCAGTCCTTTAAAAGTTACAGAAATACCGATTAAAAAAGCCAAGAAAGTCCTCCAGAAGGACTTGACGCCAGGTATAATGATGTCATATAAGTTATGGAAAATAACCGCACCTTAAAAAAAAAATCTATGCGCAGGTCAGACAAATGCCCCACGATCATCTGTTATTAGAGACGCGAGCCAACAACATAGATTTAATTCCTGATATCCCTCTGTAGTTTGTCCAACCAAAATAATCACAATAAATAGTGACTTTTAACATGCGCTGTGGGTTTGGACTCGTTCCCTAGAGGCTTTTTTGCCAGATATGCCACACAAAAGAAGACCGTTTGGGATCAGCGTCCTCTATAATAACTCCAACCTCGGGTTGTCTTAGTCTGTCCATTCTAGTCCCGTCATATCCCTTGAATTTATGTATTGTATTAAGCGTTGCGTACATTGTTGGCGCTATATAAATAAAAGATGATAATAATAATAAGTCATATTTTAGTGAGGTTTGGGTTCCTTTATCTACAATTTGCTAGTCTACCAACAAACCTGCGCAGGGTCGCGTTACGAACCGCGATACGGATGACATTAAAAATGAAGCGTCGGTCAAACAGAGTCCAGGAAGGTCTGGTGTTAAAGTAACATTTAGAATTAACGGCAGACTTACACCAGGCGGTTTATGTTTTGATGAGATTTAAGAGATTTTTAATTGATTCACCTTAAGTCGTCCCTTTTTTTTGTGTGTGAAACAAAAACCAGGACTCCGTGGTGTTGACCGATATTCCTTTTTTTTTTCTCTGGAAAGGTTTCATTTTCTTTAATCCCCAAAATGCCGGTGTCAGCTCTTAAAGAAAGCTGTTTGGATTGCTCTAAGCGGGTCAGAGTACGGTATCTGTATTATAGGTTATCTGTTTGGTCAGCAGCAAAACGCTGACCTAATGCCCAAGACTATCCAATTCACCTTATCTTCTGATGACTTGGGCTTTTCCATTATTATTATTCTTCTTTATGATTTATCCACCTAAGTTGGGGAAAAAAATAAATAAACTTGTGTTAAACCACTTAATATACTTTTATGTTTTTGGTCTTGGTTTATCAGAGCTAGAAATTGATGACGTTGTGGTGGATAGAAGGAGCGAGTGTGGTGTTCTTGTGGGGGGGGCTTCAGAACTGGAGATAGACAACCATTTTGTTGCTAGATGTCCAGCCGTTGGGGTCTACGAAAATGCTGCTTTGATTTGGAGGATCGGGATGTTTATAGAACTTCACATTTTTTGGCTAGAATCCCATCCCTGTATTATAAGTTCCAAGGTGTTGTACATTGAGGGTAATCAGGAACATTGGAACGAACTTGGATCAGAGTCTAGAATCCGGTATAAAAACTGCTTTTCTAGCTTGCGATACGTTGTGATTTCAACACAATGTGGTTTCAACAAAAACCACTCTACTGTCCGTTTGAATGACCAAGTTTCTCCAGCATGGAGGGCTCAGCTGACCCGGTATAATGGATAAGTCAAGGCGTAAGGAGACTTTAAAGAGATCTCACATGTTCATCTATATTTTATCCATGGCCAGGTAAGCTTTTTCCCTAAGACACTCCAACATAGATGATTTGGCAACGTGACCACAGATGGGGGAGGCTTCATTTGGGATTTCCCATGCATGGGCCACCATTGTCCACGTGTCTGACTACTTCCAACATTTCTAAGACGTTTGTGTGGATCTACAGTTAAAGCCGACCCTGTGTGATGTTTCTTGTCGTCAAACAGGTGCCCAGATCATCGATCTGATGATGCTGGTAATCGACGTGACAAAGGGGATGCAGACGCAGTCTGCCGAGTGCCTGGTTATCGGTCAAATAGCCTGCCACAAAATGGTCGTGGTCCTCAACAAAATCGACTTGCTGCCGGAGAACAAGAGGCAGACGGCTATTGAGAAGATGACCAAAAAGATGCAGAAAACTCTGGAGAACACAAAGTAAGCTATAGGGCAAAAGGGGAGGGTGTGTGTGTGTGGGGGGGGTATTCTTTTCTGCCCTCGACAAACGTGTCATCAGCCACTGGGTTAGCTCCAGCTTTGGATCGATCAAACAAGACCCCCCGTTCGCTTATGCCGTAGGTGCCCCCATTGATTTCAGTGGCAGCATTACCCTGACGCTGATTGGCTGCTTCAAGCAACCAATCAGTGGTGCAGATCGTCAGACCAGGAGAGAAGCAGCAGCTTCTCCCTAAGATAAATGCTTTATGAAGAATGCATATTACAGGGTTTAAGCAGACTCTATGCTATGGAGGAGCTTCCTGGGACATTAAGTTGTCTCGTTAAGTTTCCCATCGGACTTCTAGGAACTATACGGCCTTCTCGGCCCGTAAGGAAGGAACCCCCTCGCATTTTTCTCTTCCCCAGTCCGTTGGGCGGTTTATTATTATTTGTTAAAACGAAGACACCTGTTTCAACATTTATTCTTCTTCTTCCATGCAATGTTCGTTTTTCGGCTGTTTGGATTAAATGTAATTGAATTTCCCCAAGCTTTGTTGTTAATCTCTGGTACTCTCTGAACGAATGTTCCCAATCAGGGCCGCAGGCACACGGATTACTCTCATTGGAAGTCACCGTTGTAAAATTCAATACGTATCAGAGAGGCACGTCGAGATTCCTTACTAATCCACCCGGGTTCTGCGTCTCCCGCTCCGGCGCAAGCCTAACTTCTTCCCTCTATTGTTCTTAACCGATCCCTTTCATACCTGCAGACAGTTCTGGCGCGGCTCCTCCGTATCCCACTTCAAATGAAATAAGACAGAACCCCCCCCCCCTGATACCGTATAGACCTTCCTGTAACCCCCCAACACGTACATGCAAGCCCCCTGTGCCAGAGTCTGTGGCCAATGACCCTTACTGTGTTCAATGCTTCATGGCCTAAAGTTTTAATAAAAAAAAACACTGAACAGGGGATTTGCATCTGATCACGGTCTGCTAAAAAATCGAAACTTAATTTTGTGGCTTTCATATGAAAAAATAAATTTTTAGATTTTTTTTATTATTTTATTAACATGCTGCATTATTCTGATTCGTAGCTGATGGGCCGCAGCTTTCTGGAGTGGCTAGTTTTTTTGGGATGCCTCCGTCAAGGGTTAAACCAGATTTAAACACCCCTTATTCACCTTTGGAGGAGTCCTGAAAGGTTAAAACACGTGTCATTGTTTAGGAAAGGGCAACAAGTTTTTTTTTTTTTTTTAATGTTTTGCTGCTTTTTTGATCTCCCTTCTCCCTTTAGCTTCCGTGCCGGGGTTTATATATGTGTATTGTGTAATAAGAGCGTCTCTGTGCACATCAGGGGGTACTTTGTGTTTCTTGACCATCGTAGCGGGCGATATTCGCCATGCTGGGCCTGAGACTACCTCACAGCGGAATGGGCTCCCAAATGTCTCTGTTCATATTCGCCGAGGAATCCACATGTGGAGCCAATAAGGAGACAACCAATCCATGAACAATAAAAGGGGCCTCCATCTTGTCTGGTTTTGCGGGTCTCGGTAAATATGCACAGTCTTCTGTGTTAACCCTTTCTGTGCGCTTTTACCAATCTACTTTGCACTTTTAATTCTGATCTGAGCGTTTTTGGGGTAGCTCGAGCTAATTTAAAGAGAAATAAAATAAAAAAATAGAACTATTAGAATATTTGCAGTCGTGTCTCATCCTGTCTTATTATTGGTTTCAGGTTTGAGGGGTCTTTGATCATTCCTGTGGCAGCGAAGCCCGGGGGACCAGAGGCTTCCGAGTCTGTGCAGGCTCAAGGGATAACCGGACTTATAGAGGTGAGTGAGAGATTAGGGCCACGTACTCGGGCGCCGGCGGGCTGGCCATGTCCCCGGGCGCTGGCGGGCTGGCCACGTACCAAAGAGGGAATATGGCCATAGATTGCTTCGCCCGGCACTACATCAAAGCACCCCAAGTTTAACGAGTCCTATCTAATTTTATATAATTCTAAATTAGCTATTTGTTTTATACTTTTTTTTATTTATTTTTTCTTTATGCAACCCATATTTGCTAATAAATAAATAGAGCTGTCTTATGGGTTTTACTTCTGCTCAGCTTTTACAAAGATGTCGACCCGGTATTCCTGCTATTTACACTAACGGACAAACCGAATGGCTTAGTATCTTGAAAGGAATTGAGAGCTAAGAATAAAACCTAGCGCTCTTAGTCTGGAGTTTATTTGAAATGTACTTAATGTAAAACCGGCTGATACCATAATGTCCATATAAAAACCTTCCAAGAAAATACAATTTTACTTCTCGTAACCAACCAGAGGATAAATGCTCTGTAGTGTTGAACAAAACCCTCCCATTTTTTTAGTTTATTTTGTTAAAATTATACCATTCTATCATTTCTTGTGTGGTGGCGAATCACGTGACCCTCCGTCTGCTTCCTCCCTGCTAACTAAAATAAAGCGAGGGCTCTGTTTATGGCGGAGTTTTTCCATAGAGGTCGAGATGTGACGGAGGGCCGCAGTCTCTAGTTGGGTTGCTGATGATTACACTTTGGTATCCGTGGTAATACATTTCTCACCCACCTAGAGCGGAATGGGTTAAATAAACATTTTCTTTGTAGAGCTTTTACACAAACCACTTGTAAATGTATATATAATATTATATATATTAATGGGAATTATTATTATTTATTTAATAAAAAAGTTGATAGGTAAATTGGTTTTAATCCATTTTAAGTAAATTCGATGAGTCATGGATGGATGTGTAGATTTGGGATCCCAAAAGATGGAGTTTTACCCTTTTTGCTATTTTTTTTAAATCCCATATCTCCCCCTACGTCACACGGAACCTCAAATTTTAGGGGTATTAAGCTGCGTAAAGTCATTGTTTTGACATTTTGTGTTTTAGTGATTTTTGAATATTAACAAAATACTTTTCTGTTTTTTTGTTTTTTTTTCCCCATGGCTTTTAATTGAAATGAATAATCTATATTATTGGAAAATTCTCGCTAATCCCGATACTCTTTTCCGTGGCCTCTCTTTGCTTCCTTGCACTTTAAATGACCTCTGGTGTGTATTTTCCCCCCCCTTCTGTGTCAGGTCTTGAAGTCTCAAACCTACCTTCCCCAGAGAGACCCCTCGGGGCCCTTTCTCATGGCTGTTGACCACTGTTTCTCAATCAAAGGTCAGGGCACGGTGATGACAGGGACCATCTTATCTGGATCCGTCAACGTCAATGACAACGTGGAGATCCCAGCACTGAAGGTAAGAACCCGTCCTCCTCGATAAGTTTAGCCTACACATAAAGCACAGAGCTCCGACCTCGACGTAAAGACACAATGCACCTACTAGATGGTATAATAATCTTATTTATGGTAAGATTGTGATGTGTAAACCTGTCATTTTAAATTTAATTCTTTTCATTTGTAGAATTCAAGGTACCAATAAAATGTTCTAGTATTCATGTTCCATTCGCAAAAGTACACATGGATGCGGTACATATGATGTAATCAAGGTGACATAGTAATAGGGCATACCATTTCTTTAGCGTGTGCAATGCTGTCTTTAGTGTAATTATATTTTTAATATATTTTATTATCATTATCTATTATCATATATGTACTTTTTGTCCAGTAAATTAACATGAAATGGATCAGAAAACCAACAGGGTTAATGTTGTAAATAAGCTGGAAACGGCTGATTTTTAATGGAATCTCTTCATAGACGTACAGAGGCCCTTTATCACTCCCATCACTTCTTTATCACTCCCATCACTTCTTTATCACTCCCATCACTCCTGTGTTCCAATGGCCCTTTATCACTCCCATCACTCCTGGGTTCTACCTTTAGCACTCCCATCACTGTGTTCCAATAATTGATCTTTCGCAATTATGTTACAGCCAGAAATGTCCTTTTTTCCATGGAAACAGTTAAGTGACCCCAAACTAATGCCCGGATTGATTCAATTGTCTGTTTCGCTAAAATAAAAACCATATCTCAATTATTTTACTTTTTAAGGTTCTAGCGGATATTTTGATAGACGCTCTTTAAGGACCACCAAACAGGCAGTGAAGCCCCTAACACTTGGAAGCCTTAGAAGAGGACTTGTTACTACCAAAGTTTCTGACTCGGTCTGACCGACTCACTTACCCGGCACTTAGGAAGCCGTGAGTGACAGGCCGTGCCCAGCGGGCATTAAGACAGAACCTTTCAAAATAAAGAAACTACAGAAAAAAGCACATTAGCCAAAGAAAGTTATTTGCTTTTTTTCTCCCCAGCTTCTTTTTAATCAAGTTTGACATCCCTGACTGAATGAACCAGCTTAAGGAAGGGTCAGTGCGCTTTTAAACTGGAAGTCACCCTCCCAATCACAACATATCTCAAATCATAAGCAGATAGGAGCCACGCGGGCAAGCGTTTCTCCCGCATAGTTTAACCCACGAGAGGGGCTGATCACAGACTTAACCCTTTCAGTGGCAGGTAACAGACATCCCTATGTTTTTTGCTAACAAGATGTCATTTTTTAGGCGAATACAACTTTATTTTTAGGAAAATATAACTTTATTAACTTTAAGATCATCTTGATAAAAGTTCTAATCCCGGACTGAAACATTGATCTTATTAAGTAAACTGGACCAGGGCAAATGTTTTACATAAGGGCTGAGTGCAAGCGCAGTGACATATATATATATATATATATAATATATATATATATATATATATTATATAATCGTATATATTTAAAAAATATATATATAATTATTAAAAAAAATGAACAAAAAAAAAATATATGAACAAGGCAGCTGCCATTCATTTATTATTCTTCATGCGGCCGGACGGGGATGGCTTCTTGATGCTATCGCTGTGTTTGTAGGAGCCGGGTGGGAGGTAAGGAGTAATCTTGCCTCTGAAAAGCCTGCGCAGGGATAGGTTTTATTGATTTTTAAGAATGAGACCGTGCGTGGCAGATTTAAAACTTAAATCCTTTGTGTGTCCTCCCTCGGACACGGCGCGTATTGTTCTGCTGGAGAATCCATTCTTTGCAACTCCATTGCTTGGCCACCTACAAAATAATCCCAATTATGTTACGGCAAGTGTGGCAGGTGTGTTGGTGACTTATAAAGACCGCCTCGACCCACTGGTCTTTAAGAAGGGCCCCTAGACAGCCGTATAGCTTAGCATAGGGATGTGCCAGCTCTCTTAAAGCCAAGACGTAGCTGAGAACTATTGTACTTCTCATCTTCAACCAGAAGTAGACGCTGCAGCTGCTCTGGTGATTCTCGCTACCGATTGGCTACTTGAAGCAGCCAATCAGTGGTAGCAAATCACTCTCATTGAAATCAATGTGCTATTGGAGTAGACCCCCGCCTGCAGCGTTAGCTGGCGCTGGAACGTATATATATATTGACCAAATGGGGTGAGAAAAGGGGCAAATGTATAAAGAGGGGATTCTGCAGCCCCCCCAATCATTCGCAAGGGGGAAATCATGAAAATGATGGGCGGTTTATGCCCTTAAAATACCTTTTATTTGAAGAAAAGAACAAAAGCAATATATACGTTCATTATTAGAGCCGTGACGCCTCGGAATGCTTCAAAAATCATCTAATAAAGAGATAAATAGCTTTTATTATTTTTCTAAAATATGATGGAAAGAGATACATGAAAACCTGGATCTATTTAAGAAAAAAAACCCAAAACACAGAGGCGTCATCTCACATCTACGTCGATTGGGCGATTTTCCCTGGCGTTTTATACGTGATGAACCTTGTACTTTAATGATCTAATAATATTTTCTTCATTTTTAATATTTACGAGGACACTCCAAGGCAGAAAACTCTTTTACCAGATTCCCATCTAGCCCTTTGAAGAATCATTTTAATTACGCGGCGGGTTATATTTCAGAATGTCGTGAAAAAACTCTTGTTGGTGGAGATTAAAGGACCAGTGACCTGCAAATTGGAGCCATTACTCAGAACAACTGCCGTCAGCCGTCACATCTTTGTCTGCTCCGTGTTTGAGGATTATTTTGAGGGATGAACTCATGTTGAAAACGCATCCAAATCCTGTAACCCCCCCGCACCGCCTCAGCTCTCAACCCCTATCCCATTCACAAATAAGCAAGAGGCTGCGGCATTCTGCAGAAATTATAATAAAGCCAGCCAAAGAATGGAGTATTGTGCAGCTATTCCGGACATGAAAGACAGATACAATCAGATACAATCAGAAATGATAGGAGCGTTTTGAAAGATTGATTGTCTGTCTATGGGAGAGGATGCAGAGGAGGTGCTTCAGACTCTCGTCTTTGTGTTCTGTGCTTTAGATTCCAGAAGACTTTTTTTATCTCAATATAATTGTAGCACCAGATCGTTCCACAAGAAAGGTGCTATTTGCCCTTCTTCTTCTTGGCGGTATCTCCGCACATGCTATTACTCCGTTTCTTGGTAAAGTCTTGGAACTGAGATCTTATTGATGAAATTTACTTGTTTCACTTTAAAAAAATGGGCACTGGTTTCCATGTTATATCTTCCCACGATGCATTGGAGAGAGAGACAGGTCTTTCGTTCTTTCTTTCCTTCTCCTCCTTTACCTTTCTTTCCTTCTCCTACTTTTCCCTGTTCCTTCTTTTTTCCTTCTCCTACTTTTCCTTTCTTCCCTTCTCCTTTTCCTTTCTTTCCTTCTCCTCCTTCTCCTTTCTTTCCTTCTCATTCTCCTTTTTCTTTCTTTCCTTCTCATTTCCTTTTCCTTTTTATTCTTCTCCTTTTCCTTTCTTTCCTTCTCCTTTTCCTTTCTTTCCATCTCTCCCTTCTCCTTTCTTTCCTTCTCCTTTTCCTTTCTATTCTTCTCCTTTTCCTTTCTTTCCTTCTCCTCCTTCTCATTTCTTTCCTTCTCCTTTTCCTTTTCCTTTCTATTCTTTTCCTTTCTTTCCGTCTCCTCCTTTTCCTTTCTTTCCGTCTCCTCTTTTTTCTTTCTTTCCGTCTCCTCCTTTTCCTTTCTTTCTTATGAGAAAGGCGTAATCATCCTAGTCTTTGAATGGATAGAAAAAAAGAAGCTCTGCATAAATTGTTGGCACTACATAAATAAAGGTAATAATAATAGGAAACTTGGCTCTCACATTTCAGGATTCTTGCATGGGGGCCTAAAGATGTCTTTTTTTTTTTGCTGTTAATGCCCATCCATGCGAAAAGTCCCGAGAAACCTGCTTATCACAAATATTTTTAGATTTTTTTTTTTAAATAATTGTAAAGCAAGTTCCAGATGAAACACCTGCAGAAGGTGAGGGTGGTATATACATGAAACAGCCTCCCAGCAGAAGTCAATTTAAACTTGCATAGCATATACATTTTTATACTAACTCTTTATTTTGTCTGTTATTCAGATACCATTCCTTATCCGTAAATGGAATCGGTCAGAACTCCTAACTCGTTCTCATCTTTGACTTTACTGTGAGGGTGGTAGATAAGTGGAACAGCCTCCCAGCAGTAAGGGAATTTAAACATGCTTGGGATAGGCATATGGCTCTTGAATTTAAGAGAGACCAATGACTGATTAAGGCTTAACAGCAGGAAAAAGTGGGCTGAATATACAGGGACTGATCAGCGGGGGGGGGGGAACCTTAAATAACCTGCCCCCTGTGCAGACCAGCGCCAAACATCACGGGCTGATACTTTGCTTTCTTAGTGATTTTTCATACTCTTTGGATAGGTTTTCCGATTCATTAATAGGAGCCGGAATTCTGGATGACCGCTTCAAAGTACGTCTGCTGCTTTGTCTCATCGGCTGTGTGTCTTCCGTGGAGTTTTGTGTGGTCCGCTAAGTGTTTAAGAACATCCTTTCATGGCTGGCCTTTATACTGATTTATGTAGCCCCCTCGCCGGCTAGGAGGTTAGATTTGTCATATCGTACAGAGCAATGTGCATGTCTCTATTTAGTCTGTTTATTCTCCGTGCCGTTAATCACTTCTTTAACCATTTTTAAAACTCTATCTTTTCTGTTATGGAAAAGTTTAGAACTCAGCACTCATCCTCAAGTTTTATTTTACTGAGAGGGTAGTAGATGAGTGAAACAGCCACCCAGCAGAAGAGGCTATAACAGCGAGGGAATTTAAACATGCATGGGATAGGCATATGGCATATGGAAAACGCTTTAACCACAAACGCGTGCAATTGCTTACAATATTCTAGTTTGCCTGCATGCAGTGCGGCTCGTTTTCTGACCATGCTGTATTTAATTAACAAACCTTGTAATAGGGGGATCATTTTCTTTAGGGAAATGAAGCTGTGATAAGAACCCTGCCTGTGTCTCCTAAGTTCCCATGTGACCTTTACCCCTTTTAATGAACAAAGTTACTTTTGGGAAAGGAGAAAACAAATGTTATTATGTTTGAGTGGGTACGGAGCCAATTTGGTTGAAATTGGCCCAACATTTGGCTTAAAATGGAACGGCCGAGCAGTGACTGGCACCCCAATGAAGGGGTTATGCAGCCTCTAAAGTGCCACTTAAGCCAACCACATATGTTAAAGCAATATATTTATACCTGCCTCTTAAAGAAGTGCAGGTTTGTAAAAAGAACTTTAAAATGGTCATAAAAACGTCTTAGCGGTTAGAAAACCAGGACGGTTTTGGGCTTTGCAAGTAGTGAACGTTCACAAATCCATTTGTATGAGTCCATTATTTAAAGAATTTCCCACGTGAATTTTACATGAATATTACATTTTAATGATTACAGCTTATGGGTGTTTTTTTTTACATTTTTTTTTAAAAATGTGTCTATAAATAATATATATTTCTATATAATTATATATAAATATAATATTTTTTTAATATTTTTTTTACAATATATATTTTTAAAATGATTTCTGTGTTTTTTTTTGTCGATTAAAATGTTACATTAAAAACACAATTATTTTACTAGCATACCCCCAACCTCCAAAAGTATTATCTTATCTGATGTGTTTGTAAATACATGTAACATATTTTCTAACTGTTGGAGACATTTGAATGGGGAAGAGAATTGCGTTTTTTGTAATGGGCTCCAGAACAGTTAATTATTATTAAAAAAAATATATCTTTTTTTTTTTAAAAAAGGATACATTTATAGGTGACAGATCCTCTAAGGTTTTCTTAACCAGGAAAATGGATATTGCCATATTGGCTTCAATAGGAGAACAAACCTTTAGTTGAACACAATACCTTTTGTTGGGCCTGGAGGGACTCTGAGGTCCCTTCTTCGGATGCAGTCAGGTTATACAATGATAATTGCATCCTCTTATTAACATAAATCATTAAAAAAAAAATAATCTGATGGTGACGGCGGCACGTAAATCTTTTAGCGAGTTCCAGGTCGCCGTACGGTTGGGACTCGTGTCCTTCGGAGCGCATGTTAGGACCCGGCTCTCCAGTTTTGCTCGTACACCACTCCACCTCTCATAATTCAAGCCTTTCTTGCATGTGTGTGTTTAAGCATGTTGCTGCATTAACACAGGATGGAAGGTCACGGGTTTTACAAGCTCCAGGACCACAGAGAGGATAGGACAGAGCCAACATAGAATTTGGGTGGTTGTCGGAACACAGGATGAAAAGGTAACCAGGAGAGCGAAGAGAGAGAGAGAGAGCCAGAGGCGAAAAAGTCAAACAGAGGAACACTAATACAAACCATACGCTCCGGCTCTTCAGCCCGTGTGGTTTTGATGGGATATGAACTTACAGGGACTTGGACTTGCTCGCTGCTGTTTTAAATAAGGGGCGAAACAATGCCGAAAGCTGCGTGTTACAACTTGCGTTGTGAAGTTTCGGGTTGGTTGTCCGGACGCAGTGTTAATTTAATCCCTTGCACAATACCAGCTTCCTTTAACAATGTGCTAGCTAGGAATAATAATATTCTGATCCCCCAAAAATCTCGATACCCGGTTGAGTGCCTGATTGCTCATACATGTATTTTGTTTATTTGCTAGTAATACGTAAAGCAAGCACATAATACCTGCCAAGGCTTGACATGTATGGAGGAGAGGAATGCGAGAAGGAGTTGGCTCTGGAAGCAGATCCATCTAAAATGAGTGGCTCCTCTTCTGTCATCAGGTCCTTCATACGTCCAGAAGGATGCACTTGAGGATTCGTGTGTCCTAAGCGTGACCTGTCTTAGCTCCTTGACATACTCCGCGCGTCACGCCATCAACCCCCCTATTGGTAGGCAGGATCCATAGGCTTCATGCTTTACCTTAGTTGATTTCGGAACATCATTACCCATTAAACACCTTTCCTGCTACATACAATTGTTTTTACTTTAAATAGACTGAAAAAAAAATGTGTCCGCCATGTTTTCTAAATATTGGCATGTAACCAGCCAAAGCACCTGGAAATATTACTTTAAATTTCTAACGAAAGCTTATTTTTCTTGGGAGTCACATTAGAGCGCTTTTCGGTTGACTGCTGAAAGCCCTACGAATAAAGGAAGGGCCAGACTTTGTGTAGCAACGGCATCCCGGGGTATTCAACAACCACTGCTCTATAACCCAAGGCTCAGATACTTGTTGGACACTGTGAGAAATTTCTTTTAGCTCCAAGCTGACGTTTCAGCTGATAAATTAACTAATTAGCACCAGGGCAATATGGCGCCCATCGCCACCAGTCCCCATTGTGTCAAAAGAAAAATATTAGTACATCTTTTTCATGTGAACTTTCCTATTGTATGACCGATCCACTTTAATGGATTGTGTCTATAATTTTGACCCGTCTCCCATTATTATTATTTATTATTATTATTTTTTTATGTAACAGTAGTTCCTTAATTTTTTAGTCACGACCTTTTGTTATGCGTCTACGTTAAATAATCTTCACTAAACCGCAGTCGCGCTAAGAACCATCAAACTTCAAACGAGTTTAGGCTTTTCCATTTGTTTACAGAATAAACCGCTCCAGACCGCTCCATTAAGTTTATATGAACTGTTTATCCGTTTCCCACAATGCACCAGGCCTGGCGTATATATGTTTGCACGGGGAGTGCATGCTCCTGTCTTTTTTTACATTCTAAATATTTGCTCTTTCCATAAAAGGATCTGCAAAAGATCAGAGATGACCGGCGACGTCCAACATCGAAAATCATAGAGCTTTGCTTATCTTCCTGCGTTACTCTCTGTCCGAGCTAGTGGGAAGTTTTGGGTTGTTTGTCAGCACTTTATGGTCTCTGCACTTGATCAGTTCAGTATTTATGAAACATTTTCGAAAACTAGTGCGAAAACCAAACTCCACAATTTTTCACAATTTATCCGAGGCGCTTTACTGCAAAGTTTGATTTTTAAAGGAATTTTTGCAGCTCTGCTTAACGTGTTACATCCATTGTTCTTAGTGAAGTGTCTCGACTTCAAGCTATATAATGAGAAAAAAAAAACAATTCTCAAAACAAAAAGAATAAATAATACTGGAAATAGAAAAAAAATATTTATAAGCGATATATGGTTCGTGTTAAAATCCTGTATGGGTGGGTATTATTAACTTTACACAGAAAAAAAGGAAAAAAAAATATTATTTTTACTCAAACATTCTTATAAATCATGTGCATTATGGGGCATACATTAAAGTCTGCAGAACATGCAGCATTCGTTTAGTGAATAAACCTCTTAAGGAATTGGCAAATAAAGGAGGATTTGCCAGCAGATGGCGCTCTAGTCTTAGAGTTTCAGCCGGGGGACTTCGATGACAAAGGAAATAGAGGAACGTACATTTTAGAATGTTCGCATACATCCTTTATGTTACATTAATCATTTGCTTGATAGAGAAACTCACACTTTCTGCTCCCGTACAATACTAGTCAAGGCGAGTGAGTGTTAAGAAAAAGGGGATTAATAAAACTACACAAGAATACATTCATAAATGTTATGATTTTTTTCGTGGCTAGTGATTGTAGCGACTCTTGAGTTATTTGTGATTCACATTCGCATGACTCAATATTGGAGGACGAGAGAAGGTTGTTGGAGGGACAGGAGGAACATATAGGAGACTTGGAAAGAACTGACGAAGGAGAGGCAGCGAGATTACAAAGAAAAGATGTAGTAGAGAGGAAGGGAAGAGTCTTCAAAGGAAAGAGACTGATACAGAGGTGGGGTGAGAGAGATTTGTTGGGGAGTCCAAGTAGACAGTGCAATGGAGAAGAGTTAGTAGTAGGATATACGTTATAGGGTTGAGGAGCTGGAGACACTGGCCACCACTGGCGGGTTTCTGTTGGTATGACCGCGCGTTACCAACCTGTATATGAAACTGTAGGTTCTTTAGTTCCGGGGTAGCAATCTGAATATCTGGCTCCTCAATCTAGAGGCCAACGACAGCAGAAAAACGGGCACAATTATAGATGAAATAAGTTATCACATGCATATACTATAGTGTCACATTGAAGAGGGAGACATGGTTCATGTAAATTTACACTTATTCTAATGCAATGGTTACCATAACAAGACAAAATATTCCCCCCCCCCTATTTCGATTCCTTTCGGTCTCATTTATTCATTGTTTCCTGCTTTTGAGGGGCTGCCATTGTGGAGACACTAGACCTACTAGCTTCTGTCGTGTTCGACTTGTGTCTTCACAAAGATAATCGGTTAATGATTATACTTGTCACTGTCCGACCAGCTCCTGGAGTAACATGAGCAGCCTGTGTCTGAATATTTTGGCTTTGCTCTTCGGTACGGAACAAGACCTAAATAGGAGGGCAAGCTAGCGCCGCTCATCAGAGAAAATGGCCCCGGTTAATGAAGAACAGTTGAGAGATGAGATGTGTTCCTGGGTGGATTCTGCTGCTATGCCAAGATATCGTAGGACAGGCCCCAGTGCTCAAGTAAATGTATCTCATAAACACGGCCAGGGGGATGCTGGATCACCCAGCTATGGATGTCCTCCTACGTCGCTTGTTATATGTAACATTCTCAGCTCGGTGAAATTGTCACACTCGTCATGGTGTAATTTCAGTACATTACGTGGAGATCTCCGGCATTAACCTCTGGAGTTTCAGAAGGCTAATCAGTCCAATGAAACTAAAATCACCATTTATTTGCATTTTTATATATATATATATATATATATATATATATATATATATATATATATATATATATATATGTATATATATCCCTCCTAAGTGGGAAAATTAAATTAATTGTGTTTTGGGTTTTTTTGTAAACCAAAAGCAGGAAGAAGGGTTGAACTTAGTGGACCCTTAGTGGACCCTTTTCAAACCTAAATTACTAAATTGAACAGTAGATAGGTTTAATAAATTTAGTTTTTTATATTCAAATTTGCCAGCAGAGCCCTACATGCTTTGTAGCGAGACAGACGATTATTGTTAATCTTTATCTTCTGTAACACATCAGTATGTAAGTGTAGATAAACGGGCCGGATGGAGGAGAACTTTTTGAGGCAGGTCGATACCACAGTGGCCCACAATGTTCATAAAGTACCTTAAGGAAATTTAAGATGACCCAGTTTTGCTTCATGTGACATAGGAGGACTTCCAGGACTGGTATGAGGTATAATTCTTGGTCTGCAAGCAATGTATCATCCTTATTCCATGAGAGACCTCATCTTCTCAGGCACTACGTTGCCTCTGCTTCAGTTTGTGAGGCTGTTAGGGAATTCTTCACGGTCACCAGGAACATCTATCCATTTTCCTATTTGCAGCATCATAAAAGCCCAGTATGCCTGCGTGATAGCAGTTACAGAGGCTTTTATGAGGCGGTTGAAGTCCAGCCAAGACCCCCACTCAACAGTGTGTCCCTTTAATCAGGTTAATCCCTTATGCCGTGATCAGCAAGGGACCCCCCAGCCTTAATAAGGTGTTAAGTGCAAGGTCAATGCATGTTAGTCCATAAAATTTAAGCATGCAGAAGACAATAACAAGGTGGAATGACGTGTTTATTGGAAGAATATGGAAGTTATTATGCACATACGGTTACAATGTTGCTTCCTGACTCTGTCTCTCTAAACCCTTTCAGTTCCAGGGCTGTAATAATAAGTCAACTATTGTGAAACTTTTTAAGCACAGGGAAGTTTATCTAATTATTCCGGTGGTCCCATTTAGGATTTATGGACCGTATTAGTCAGTAAGGGGGGTCGAACATAATTCTTAATTTAACTTTCCTGTGGAGCTTTTATTTGGTATATGAGTTCTAGGGTAACAATTGCTTAAAGAGGAACTCCGACCAAAAAGATAAAAACTGGTTTTCAAAAGTATTCTGCTGTTTTTGTTTTTTCTCTGTTTTTTAACAGCCCTGGCTTGCATAATTTAGAAATAAATGGTACAATGTTTTCACATAGCTGCATATCAGCCATTTGTATGAGTTCTCGCTCGGTTACCTGAGCCCAATCTAGTAGACAAACATCCTGACTCCTTATCAAACTGCCTGTGGTGAATAATAGAATGGCTGAGTTTTAATCACCCAGTCGGATATTCTGACTAATGAGAATCTATGGCGGAACGGACTTCATTAGCATTGCCATAAAGCATCCGCACAGTGTGGTGTTAAGCAGGGAAAGCCTTTCACAATATCACATGACTGACAACAATGGCGGCCTACAGGTCTGCAGATAAAGGGGGTTTATTGGAACAAAATAAGATAAAACCTGTTTTTTTAATCTATAGATTCCTATGATACTCTCGTACCTAGCAAACATTCAGAGCTCCTTGAAAAAAGAGAGACTCCCTTAAATATGTATGTGTTAAACTTTTAATATGCTAAGACCTTTTTTTTGGGTCCATTTCTATTAAAGGAAAGTGAAGAAATGTACGTTTTACCAAATTCTCCTTGTGCCATGTTGTAGTTCTAAGCAGTTCAGGTATTTGCCGATTGTTACTTCAACTGTGAAATCTTTTTTCTTTCTCCTTCCAGAACCTCCATGCTTCGCTTCATTATTGTCCATATTCTTTAATATTTACAGTCCTTGTGCAGACCTTTCACTGTACGTTGTGTAACTCATCCCCTTAGACTGTTCCTTCCCTGCAGCAATAGTATTTTATTATCCTCCATACAGTAATAATTAGTTCAGCTACAATGCCCGAGAACAAAAGCCTCAGTTCTCCTTCTCTAAATTTGAGCTCTTGGTCTCTTTTTGATCATTGTGAGCACATCTGGGATGTTTGGGGGGGAAAAAAAGAGAAAAGAAACAAATGCACACACATCATGGAAGAGCGCTCCCCCATGCGCAATGAGAAAGGAGGTGATTTACTGCCTCCAAGAGACTCTACAATTAAATTACAAGCATCCCCTACGCGGGGTCTCCAGTGTGTATTAGAAAGGGCCAGCATTGATGTGAATATTAGGTGCATTAGATTTGACAGTATTGAAACGACGCCCCCTAGATCCTTTTCAAACTTTGTTCACAACTTGACCAGTCTTTGGAATGGGTGAGGAACCTAGGAAGGATGGACCTAAGGCCCGTCCTGAACATAAGACCAAGTAAGGTCTGGGTTGGCCAGAATGGTCAGGTTAGATGGGTCCACTGGTTGTCATCTGACATGAAATTCCAGTAATATTGGGGATTATTCCCAACGTATCTTGTTGCGACCGATGAATCCATGTATTCAGGGCAGACCCTAAAGTGGGTGCTGGATGGCTTTATTGAGAAGAGATATCTGATAGATACATGTGGCACTGCAGGACACTGAGCTACTGGCCATTTTGGCCAATGGTAAGGATAGCCGGACTTGTAGTCTACTGCATTGTGCTGTTTGTCTTATGATTCTATATGAGCAGAATGATATGAACCTATATATACCTACTGGGCTGTATAAACAGTCTGATGTAGCCTTCTCTTATTTCTTCTAACTTATCTGTATTCTTCTTATTATCTTCTTATAAATCATAGGATTGTAAAATTGGCAATCTTTGAGATTAAAAAACAAAACTGCTGTTGAGTAATCGTCTATGTTTACGGTGTCTCCACGTTCACAATGAAAATAAACAGAATTCACAATAAAATTGGTCATCTCTGGCCTCATGTATGTGGTCAAGGTGGGAGGTCACGACCTCCCGGCAACCTCTGGCTTTTCATGTCACTTTTGACCCCATCCCAAACAAGAACCTGAAACAGAGCAACATACGGAAGCTGAGATCACTTAATACCTCGTGGAGCGAGCCGGCAGCCTCTAGGACTCTGTACTTTAATCTCTCCATCCACACGGTACTCATTTTAATTTGCAAAATTGAACCCAGGTCCTAGTGCAGTAAAGCCTGGATTGGGTAAATATTCATGCACCGCTGATCTAACAGGTCTCCATTTCATTTCTGAGATTGGGAGAATTACCTTCCTGGATGGCGTACGCTCACCGGCTGATCCCTATTTGAGATAAGTGGCTGCTCGCTCTCCCCGACGTGACACAAAGCAAACACAACATGTATTTTTAGAAAGGCTTTTTCGTACCCAAAGGGCAGAAACGGCACAGAGCCTGGCGGCCGGGGTATTCGTCTGCATGCTGTTATTAGAGCTGCCGTTTGGTTAATAATTTTGCTTATTTATTCAACCAACATGCTGGCCGTGCTACTATACGTTTTTTCCCCCCCAAATTTGTTTGTAAATTTAGAATGTGGCACCCTGGCCTGCCTTAGACATGGCTGACGTTAACCATTTTGGTGACACTGAGAAGTGTGGTCACTTTCTATTATGTTTGATGGCATAACCAGTGTGTTAGCGTATGTATGTGTATAATATATATATATATATACATACACACACACTGTATATTAGTACATATAATGCTAATTATTACAGCCTCTCTCCTCTTTTTTCATGTTATTAATCAGTACGTAGCTATTGCGCCATTATTTGGCATGTATATAATTATTCTGTGTTGCCGTTACAAAAAAGACTTAATGAATTTGCGCCATTCATCATTTTTCAGTTAGCACTTAATGGCGATGTGACCATGTTGCTATATGAAAAGATGATTAAACCTTTAATGACAGATCTGCAAATACTTATTTCCTACATTCATGAGTGGAATTAATATTTTTCATGGTATTTTTCCACCGCCCCCCCCCCCGGCACTATTTTCTGTGCAGGAGATGTGTTCATCCGAACACATATGATGTCATATACCTGTAAGCTGGGAGGGATCCTCAAGAACCGCTATGCAGCATTTTGCTGCCAATAATTGTTTGAATAGCCAATCAGTTAGAACAATCTTCAAATTATGGAGGAGGATGCCAGCTCTGTAGCTGCAGCTTCTCTCTAAGTTAGATATCTTATGTTTTTTTTCTTCAATTTTTAAAGAATGCATATTAAAATACTTAAGTGCTTTAATGTGCGTTCTTATTTGGCGAGGCTGTCAAAGACATTATATTATTCTCCTTTAAGTTGATTTTGTATAATCCCAAACCAGCCTCTGGCAACACACAGGATGAAAGTAAGTAGATGCAAGCCACGTGGTCATAATTACATCAGACTGTCAAATCCCTATACTGTTAGTGGACGGTAGGACATCATGATGGCAGCATGGCCCATCTGGCGTGTTAGGAGTTAATTCGGCCAAGATTTTCACATCCGGGCGAAAATGACATCCCACTGTTCTGGGTTCTGGAATTTCCTAAGGAATGTTACCGTTTTTTATTCGGCTTCCTTTCTTTCTTTTCGCTGACTCTCTCATTTTTCCATGACCTTGAAAGGTGATGCATTGAATTAATGTTGTTTCCCCCTTCTCCGTCATATAATTCTACTGAATAAGATATTCCGTGGCTGTCCAGCCATCCTATTAGCGTGCCGCGTTAGCACCGAGAGGTGTACAGACATTTGCAATTACCATTATTAATTGTGCTTTGAATGGAAACCAACGGTGATCTGTCAGACACCACTTTGTTAATGAAAATGGAGCTAAACGCAGTAACGTGCGACGGGTTTTAAAGAAAGGGATTCTGATGTAAGGACGGCATATATTGTAGTTATGAAAATGACAAATTTGTGGGTTTTGTTATCACCTACAAAGCCCACCGGAGCTGAAAGGGCATTTGTAACAACTGATTATCAACTGATTATTATCGAAAACGACGATTTTTCACATCTATCAAAATCGTATGCTGGTCGTACCTTCCTTTTTTTTTTTTTAAATCAAGTTACCCCCTAACAGTTTTATTTATTTTAAAAAAAACATTATCCCAAATAATTGTTGGAAGTTTAATTGAATGGCCGAGCTGCCATAGGGGGTGAGCATTTGGTAGACAGTAGTGTGTTTTTACAGCATGAATCAGTTTTAATGTTCTATACAAAACATAAGACAAATCATTAAAAAAGTAATATATGTGTATTACTTATTAATGGGGATTATTTTCTATAGTTTACATACTAGTCTGCAGATCTGTTGCCCTGTGGTCCAGATGTGCTCCATAAGTGGTTTTTGTACGGCCTCATCCAGAAGACCCCATAGGGTTTATCATGTTACATCATTTTAATGACATCAAGTTCACTGTTTTAGGTCTAGATTTCCGCAGAATAGGCAACCTGTAATGTAGATGAAAAGTGTGCCATAGGTACAGGAAGTGTGAGTCTGGTCTCGCCACGAAGCAAGTGACAACTTGAGATCAGCGTTTAGCGGCTGCTGAATAACCAGACATTTAAATATTCCACATGTATAAATATACAACAATTTCCTTTTTAATTTGCCCCCTTAGTTACTAAATTAACCAAATCATTGATAATTGGGTTCAGTTTTATTGTACACACCCAGGCATGATTACTGCCAGTCCTGTTTAATCTAAATATTAATTAAATAGAACCTGATGTGCAAAGGGAAGTCGGCTAAAAGGTCCCAGAAAAGCAGCAGATGATGTTGAATAAAAAAGAAGAAGTCGGGGACATCTATCAGTCGGGAAAGACTTACAAATCTACAAATGGAGATAACAGTGGTGAACCTTCCCAGGAGTGTCCAACCTACCAAAATTCCTCCTAAAGCTCAAGCGCCATTGGGTTATGCAGCAGGACAATGATCCAGAAGCACACAAGGAAGTCCACCTCTCAAAGGCTCAAAATAAAGCCAAATGAAGGTTTTGGAGTGGCCGAGTCAAGGTCTTGGCTTGAATCCGATTGAGATTCTGTGGCATAACCTTAAAAAGGCACTTTATGCTCAAACGCTCCAGCTCTGCCAGGAAGAGTGTCCAAGATTCCTACACAGCGATGTTAAAAGACTCATTGCCAGTCATCGCAGATGTTTGATTGTAGTTATTGCTGCCAAGGGTGGCACAACCGGTTATTAGCTTTAAGGGGGCAATTACATTTTCACATGGGTGATATAGGGTTTGATTAACGCTTGACCTTCAATAAATGAAACTATCACTTAAAAGCTGCATTTTATGCTCAATCTCATTGTATTTGATCTGAAACAGGTAAATGTGGCAAATAAGCAAAAATAGAAAATGTAAAAATGACATCACCGTCTTTAGCATCCCTTTTAAAACAATGGACACGAGTAGACTTCCTTATGAGGAATCCTGCCGTGGTCACTCGTCTATCTCTACGGGGCCACATTTCTTTAAAAACATCTGTAGAAATCCTAATTGAGCCAATTCCATGTACATTCACGACAGAATGGGGTGTAGTACAGTTTTAAATATCCCTTTGTTTTTGGTAAATGAAATAAAGTGATTAATAGAATTCCACGTTCAAAGCATTTCCCTAACTCTCTGCCAATGCAGTGCTGTGTCTAACGCCGTTTGCCGGTTACTTGTACCGGTGGTCTCTACTGTTTGCTTGTTTTTTTCAAATAGAATGGATAGACACGCTGTGAATTCCCACTGTCCATATACAACATGATAATGTTTCAAGCCAGTATTTTAAACCAAGTGCTTTATAATAACACCACTTAACATTAGTCTTTATTGATTCAGGTTTCTCCTTGCTGTTCCTTGGAGAGACGACTTTAAACTAGTCTCAGCCTCCGTCTGTAGCAAGTTTTCTCTGGATAAGTAGCTGTTCTGTCTGGCTGGACGGACTCTTTAAGGGCACCAACATCTTATATTGCGGTCCGGCCCATGGGAAGTTATCGTCGATGGCTTTCCCTGGCGTGGAGCTGTTTATCCACTTTGCCTGATGAAGATCGCCTTGTAATTGTAACCACAACACAAGACAGTAAAAGTGTCTCTCCCTTCGTGTTACAGTCCAATGACCGATAAACAGAATAAATCATTCATAGTCTCTTCTCAAGGATTAAAGCCTCCCAGACAGGACGGCAGGTTCATTTCTTAATAGGAAAGCTATTGCTAACATGACCTAGCCAGTTCTTTCTGGGCTGGAGGCAGACATCAATACTCAGGTACTCTAAATCCACCCGACCCCTTTTCGCCAACATCTATCTAACATTTCCATAATATTCATTTTTACTATGATTGTCGCGCAAGATTCTAATCCTAGTCACCCACTTTTTTTTTAAGCAACCTGTGATAAAAAATGCATCTAGCCCTATGTCATCCAAATGTTCTTAACCTATCTATTTAGCGCCATTAACTGTAATTATGAAAAGGGCATTGCTGTTCTTGGTCGCTTCCCAAAATACCCACAGTTGCGCAAGGTAAAGTATGATGTAAATAAATTAATAATGGTTATAATTATACAAATGTTAACATATATAGAAACCTTTTCAACGCACTCCCTTGGGGAAAGAAAACATAAAACGTATCAAAAATAGGTGTACAGAACCCTAAAATGGACCAAATAATGTTTTACTGTATATAGAACTTAAGGTTCACGTGTAAAAGTTTCCATGTATTTAAAGGAAGTGTCTAATGTGGTTTTATTTTGCCCTCTTACACACAGGTCACCAAGAAAGTGAAAAGTATGCAGATGTTCCACAAACCCGTAAACAGTGCAATTCAAGGAGACCGCCTCGGTATCTGTGTCACCCAGTTTGATCCTAAATTACTGGAGCGAGGACTTGTCTGTACTCCAGATTCTTTGCAAACTATTCACGCAGCTATAATATCTGTAAATAAGATCCCATACTTTAAGGGATCTCTTAACACCAAAGCCAAGTTTCATATCACTGTTGGCCATGAAACCGTCATGGGGAAAGTCATGTTCTTCAGTCTTCCCCCTCCCCACTCCAAACAAATAGAATCCGAGAAGGGATTTGATTTTGGGAAAGAGTATTTTTACCAAGATTGTTATGTCACTAAAGACACTAAGGTTCTGGAGCAAGACAAGGTGGGTGGGCAACAAGGGGAGGAAGCACTGCCTACCCAACAATGGGCCTTATT
This sequence comes from Spea multiplicata, assembly GCA_009364415.1. Classification (NCBI taxonomy): domain Eukaryota; kingdom Metazoa; phylum Chordata; class Amphibia; order Anura; family Pelobatidae; genus Spea; species Spea multiplicata. The sequence goes on along the minus strand of VKOC01001048.1, from coordinate 75,039 downwards.
GGAGTTTGAGAAACCGGTGACCTGTCCTAAGATGTGCCTCGTCATTGGGTCCAGACTCGACACTGACATCCATTCCAACACCTGCCGACTAGCATTTCACGGGGTTTTGCTGGAAGGAGTGGAAGATAAATCGTACGCCGAGACTTTCCTTCCCAAGTTGAAAGTCTTCAAACTGAAGCGCAAGGAAGGGCAGGTAGAAAGGGTAAGACCAACTCAAATTCTAACCGCGGCTCCTAATTCTTTTATTGTATGCAATCGGACAAAAAGATGGCAGATAAACCTTTAAAACGAAGCTTGGCGTCAGTGTAACTATTTCGACTGGACGTCAGTGGACAAGTGACATCCTAGTAGTCATTAGAAAAGTCTTTCTTCAGTCTTCTTGACGTCTACAGTAAGAAGCTTATTGAATGGCTCAGCTCTGCTCCGAAGAGAGTTCTTTTAGGAAACATGCTAGAACGAATGCACTTGCCGGTATAAAAATAAACACCCAATTTTATTTACCATTTTTAAAATTCTATATAATAGTAGCTGGCAAGATATAGAAATGCACATAAAAAATACTGGTTTTAAAATAAACAATATATATAATATATATTATATATAATATATTTTCTATAACAGACACACTAAATCTATAGAAGATTATTGTAAATTAAATATAATCCAGTTCTCACAATATATTTATTTTAAATATATTTTTTAAGGCATCTTTTATAGCTTAAGAATTGTACAATTATTATTATTTTAATTCTTGATATTCTTGCTACATATTTCAAACCTCTTACCATTCCTGGCTCCATTAATATGTGCTGAGGGTAAGCCAAATACCTTCATGCTTTTGTGGAGATAATATATTATTTATTGGCAGTCACTGAGAGGGCAAACGGTGTCTACAAAGTTTCCTACAAAAGATTAAAGCATGTTTTCCTTGTTTTTTTTTCTTTTTCATAGCAAGCACTTTACAAGCAGAGACTGGCGCACAATGTCTTATTAGAACAGAAACAAGGTGTGCCAAATCCCCACGTATTTGTATTGTCTGTTTTGGTGGCTCTTGGCCGGGTATCAAGGTTCTTATGGCGTTTTAATATTCAGACTCCCTACTTAATCTGCCATTTCATGCATGCTAGAGGAATCTATTCACAATATACCAAGTTGATGAGACCCCAACCTGGGCAGGGTCAGTTCAGGGAGACTAATGTCCTGAGATCGTTCCTCCAAATTGTCTCCTGACCAACCCGTTGGGCTCCACTAATTTAAAAACAAAATAGTGAGCTGAACAAGATCAATATACAATAAGATTCCATGGATACCTGGTTTCATGGGATTTGTCAAGCTGTATTTGAATTACAAAATGTTTATATATTTATTGGAAGGTTTCTAGAGAAGTTTGTTTTGCCCCAGTGTTGGTCATGGTAGAACATCAAAAGAAACACGTTTTTGCATGTATTGGGAACTTTCTATTATTACTTTATATTAGTTATTAATTGCATTAATAAGCAAATTATTTAATGTTCAGATGGCCCTTTTTTCATGTTAAGTGAATGTTGAAGTCCTTGCACAGTTGACTCCGACTTGCACTTAACATGAAAATAGAGCTGGGTGGACAATTAAGAGAATGTCACTGTTGTCCAGCTAGAAGCCTGCTGGCCGGGTTTGGCCTTCTGGGCATTTTGTATGCACTTATCTTGTCTAAAATGCCTGTAGATCTCATTTAATCACTTAAATAGCATTGTGCCTCTCATTGACAGCCCTACATATTAAAAAGGCTGTTACCTTTGGTCTATAGGGTCGCCATGTTGAAAAATTCCAATGGCCACAGATTGGCAAAGTACTGGCTGGGCAGGAATTGATCGTTTTATGATGCTTTACTAAAAATACATTTCAGACCCTAGTATTCTCATCCTTCTAAATTGAGTTTGGGGAACAAATTGGGCGGCAGGACCCAACGGCATAAAACTCTCCTGTAAAACAGCATGTAGTCTACTTTACGGCAGCAGTAAAAGCATCGTGCACAGGTGGTAAATGTTGGTAAATAATACTCTGCATCCATTGCACATATACAACGGGGTCGGTTCCGTTCAGGTTGCTCCATTCAATTTGCATAACGCCTGATAAAATAGTGAAGTGAAGAAAATTGCTGCAGAAACCGTTATAAAACTTCCGAAAAAAAGATATTGTTTAAATCCAGTTCCAGGAGTGGATCCCAAAATCCATTCTTCCAATGCGTATTTTTTTTTTTTGTAATGGGTTAAATAGTTAACTGTATCCCTCATGAGCATCTAGAGATCGGATGGACGAGTACGCAGCACTTTCCTGAGCCTAAAAGCTGGGGGGTATTTAGAGATGCAGAACGATAACTCTTTGTGAAGTTCTAACAGCGAGAGGGTAGGAAGCTTCTTTGAAACTCCGTGTGTTTGTGCGACGCGTTCATTCTGCCGGAGCTTGTGATGGAATGTTTCATAATTATTTGGGTTTCTCACCTTTGCGGCCATCATTTTTTTTTGTGTGAAAACAAACAGTAACTGATACTGAGAGACGCCAAAATGCCTCGGAGATTAAAACCAGCAAAGCCACAGGAGGCAACAAGAGGACAGGCTTTGGCAGACCTAGAATGACCTCATCATTAAAATATATTTTTGTTCAATAACTTTCAGCTTGTTTTTTTATGCATTTTGTCCCTGTGGCCATGGTCAGAATCTATTTTTGGGGGGATGATGGCGTGGGTTGCCATCTGTGTACCAGCCGGAGGGATGCACTACCCCATAATGCGTGTTTTAATAATAGATTTTTTTATTATTCGAGACAGGGGCCGAATGGGACAGATCTGCCGGCATATTCTGTGTTTTTAATGCTTATTAAAGTACATTGAGGTGGAGAAACCCCCCAAGGGAACATGCGGCTTTCATGTGCATGGTAAAAAAAAAAATACATGTGATTGCTATAGTGTCCCTTTAAAAAAGGGAACTTAGCAACTAATATATTCAAAAACTTACAAAAACAGTCAGCTTTTTTGTTATGCCAAGTAAATCTTGTTTTTTGGGGGTTGTTGTACTTTGTAAGCCTCGAGACTTGCCCAAATATCACGGGATTCGGGATGCAAAGCCATTTCAATGTAGCAAAAAACACCAAAAACAGAAAGCAGCCTTCCAGCCAACTTCTGGAGATTCCTACAAAATGATAAAATCATAATAAGCGGTTTAAAGATACATGCGAAGGAAAGCACGGAACCCAGTCTTCAATATATATGTACTATATACTGTATATACAATATATATATATATATGAGATAATATGTCTATAGTACTTGAAGTAAGATACATTTTATATTTCATTGACTCGAGTACCGTAGTACAAGACCAAGCCTTTTGCCGTTAGGTCACCAATATAGGCAAGAGATGCCGAGCGCCCTGAGCCTTTTCTCCGCTGTACTGTTTACCGAACAGGCGTCGGGGGTCAGCCTGTCTGCTATTAACACCGGCAGCTTTTTGAAGTTTTCTCTCTAAGTTCATAAAGCGGGGCTGTCCTAACCGTCGAGTTCTCCACTCCAGCCACGTTCTCTGATTCCCTTCCAACCCCCTGGCCTGTTAACGTTTTTTCAATGTTATTTTTAGTACTTTGACTTGAGATAATGAATATGATCTGTCATAAGCTCTCTTTTTTTTTCTTCCGTAGTTAAGCTCGGGGACACTCCAATTGTTCTTGTAGATTCTCAGAGTTTAGAATTCAATTATAAAGCTTAGAGATAAAAAAAAAAAAAAAAAAAAAAAAAAAAGATTTTAGCTAAATTGCTGGAAAAGTAATTGCGTTGGTTAGAATTTCATAGGCAGGGTATCCATTTTTAAAACACAGGCATTGGGCTTTAGCAAAGGAAAACACGGGCCGGGGTTTGATTGATAGATAACGCCGCTCTGACTTATATCTCCTAGTGCATATGTTTCATATTAACTGATTCTATTGCACCCATAGACCTATAGATCCTATATAATATTGTCTCCCCAATAGCGTTAGTGCACGGGTTTATTTTTATTATTGGTTTTCATTAAGGATATCATCCTCCTTAATTTAGCAGCAAAACCTTAATATATTTTGTGCTTTTTATGCAGAGGCAATGATTTCCGGGTTATTGTAAGGCAGCAAATCGTGTTGACATATGACCGCTTGTAGCGTGATTGAATTAGTTTAAAGTAGCTTGCATTGTTGGTCAGTATTTTTGAATGTTTGGGGACAGTGGCGTAACAAAAAATGCTGGGGTTCCTCTGCAAGACCTACACATACTAACACACATATACACATACTAACACACATACACACATACTAACACACATACACACATACTAACACACATACACACACAGTAACACACATACTAAGAAATGATCACCATACCTGGGATTTCTCTGGGTTGGACCCAGAGTCTCGGGGTGAATCGCTGATCTCCCTGGGTCTCCGAGTCACTTTCCTCTTTCTCCATGCCTGATCCCCGAATATTTTGCCTTTTCCGCAAGCCATGCCCCTATGTGCACCTGACCTGCCCCATATGCAGCTAGCCGTGCCTACACTGTCTGTTAGCCCCACCTATACAAAGGCTAGCCCAGCCCCTCACAAAGCCACTCCCCCCAGAAAAAGGAGAGCTCCAGGTAACCTGCCCTGGGAAGTTCCCAGGTGTGTCTATCACCCATTCTGTAAGTGGGACATTCTGCTTTTGCCACCAGTTTATAGAGCAAACCCAGTACAGGACCATTTTCTTAATGGAGAAATGACATCCCATCCATTGCAGACGCAGAGCACCTAGCATATTATATTTTATCATTTTAATCAAAAAATACCCTAATATAGACTTGTATAGATAATTTTGGAATTCGGTCACATGTGTCATATGCCCTTTTTAAATTGTATCCCCTTTTTCTAGCTTAACTTTTGTTTGCAAGCATTCCTCGGTACCATAAAGCCTTCCAAAATTGAATTATTAAAGTATTCCCTATTCCTGCATCAGGGCATTTTGGAATTTTTAGATGCATTTCTATTTGAAACATAATTTCACACAAATGTACGGATGTAAGAACAAAATCACCTAAAAACGCTTAAAATAAACACTGGGGAAAAATGATTTCTGCCAAATCAAAATATAAAAAAAAAAAAAAAAAAAAATTCTTTCTATCAAAATACTGACTCTGAATAGAGCCAAATCTTCAAATAAGGAACACCTGTTATATTTAAGGGGCCCTTTCATCTCAATACTTGGCTGTCCATCGTCACGCTGGTGTCTTGTACCTTGCAGGTCAATGGGTTAAATAACTAATTATTCTCAATGTTTTGTCTGGCAGGAACCGTTATTAAAAGAAACTGTAATAGAAAAAAAAAATACATCCATACACAGCACTTTGCAAGCAGCGCAATGCATTGTGGGAATACCCGCCACCATACCCATATAGGACGTTAAGGACTGCTCCTATGGTCTACACATAAGCATGCCAGGGAACGCACCTGGACAGGCTACTTGTAGCTCTCCCTTTTCTGTGGGAGGGGCTTTGTGAGGGGGAGGGGCTAGCGATATGTGGTGCCGGGCTGTGCCCAGAGTGCCCTTCGGGGAAGGGAAAGTGGGTAGGTGTCAGAGGACAATGGCATTGACCACCCCTTCCCTGTCCAGAGAAAGAATAAGTTGACCCAGAGACCCAGGGAAGCAGGGCTTCCCCCCCGGAGACTCCAGGTCCAACCCAGCGAGTTCCGGGTTATGCACACAAACTGCTACATATTATTTTAATCTTTAAGAGCGTTACATAGGTTTATCTAGGGTAGCGGGCAGTAAAATTAGGCTTTTGTAAAGTGGAAGGTCCAAAAGAAGCTTTTTTAAATGGTCTACTGGAAAAGTATGCAGCACTCCATGGTATTTAATCATTGCATGTTAACCAGATCACCTGTCTTGCAGATAAATGACGATTACAGCGTGATTGGACGTTCCTTATTTAAAAAGGAGACCAATATCCAGCTGTTTGTTGGACTGAAGGTGAGACTTTCTACCGGAGAAGACGGGGTGATCGAAGGAAGCTTCGGGCAGAGCGGCAAGTTTAAAATCCGAATTCCCAGTGAGTAACATTTCCTTTTGGTCTCTTTTTACAATAATCAAGCGTTATGTGAATTTGGGGTATTGGCACCATCAGTGTCATCGCAGTCGTTTTAATAGAGGTTATCAAAAAGAACCAATCTCACAATGTTAATTCTAATACTTTAATATGAATTTCTTTACCTAAAACATTACATTAATGAGGATCAACTGGTCCTTAGAATCATTCTTAGGGACTGCTGGCCAACAGTATCGGACCAGTGCATTTCCCCTTTTACCTGGATTATATCATTTATTATTAAATTTAAACAATATATATACATATATATATATATTTTTATTATATATCACCAACAATTCTCGCAGAGCTTCTCACACTCCATACATTCAAAGGGTCTGACAAAACTAGAACTGACAGACTAAGACAAACGAGTGCATTAGGTAAAGAGGGCTCGGCTTGCAAGCTTACAATCTAAACTTTATAAAATATGTATATTTCTTATTATACTGTTTATTTTGTTTTATTGTGTTTTTTTAAATTTAGTTGTTATTGGACAGTTGGTACTTTTTATTTACCTAGTTTTGAATTCGTTCTGATTCCTTGTCCTATACATAGTTGGGAAGGAATCACCCGGTAAACCTCCTCGGCTCGGCTTTAAGCCTAGCTCATCTTACACATAAATCCAAAAAAATCCAAATTTTATCATAACCATTTGATACATAATAACAAAAAAAGATAACGTGAAAACGTCTCTTGCTTGGTACCCTTCCAAGCATCGGGGGGGGGCTCCTGGCTAGATGCAGAAGAAGAGCATCTGCTGTTTTAATCGAACGAGGTACCACTTAATGTTGGGGGTCACGGAGGGGAAGTTTAGACTATTAGAGGGGGGGGGGGTTAAGTTTTGACTCTGTTTTGACTTTCGTGGCCTGTGTTTATTTTCAGGGGGAAAACCCAAGTGTTCAATGCTGTTTTAACATTTAAAACAAGATGGGAGGTTAAAGGGGGGGTAAGATTCACAATGACACAGCTCATGTGAACTATAGTTCACATTCCTTTACCGGGTCAGCGTTGCTTTCTTAATGTGCCTGCATCCTGTTCGTGGTTTTTCTCTCTCTCTCTTTTTTTTTTTGTTTAATTTCATTAAAAGCAACTGATCAGATTCCTTTATCCCACAAACTTTCAGCGTCTTACCCTTCAGATCACTTCCATAAAGAATTTAAGTAAACTTTTTTTTTTTCCTCCTCCTGGCTCCCTTTGATCGCTGGGGATACCATAGAAGGCTTAATCTACACACGCTGAGTATGTTTGCGGTCCTACCAGAACATTAGTGAACAGGCATTTCCTCTCTCGCTAACCGTTATGTACGATTCGTGACCCTGTGAATTCGGAATAGGGCTCTGCAGACTAAGAGGATGTGATTTTTTTTTTTTTTTTTTTTTTTTCTAATGCAACAAATTTTAAACTTCATTCTGATCTGGAAATGGTTTTCGTTTCCACATTAAGTCCGATTTCTTCGCGCGCGAAACCTACATTTCCTATAGGAGTGATTAACGTAATATGTTACATTACATTTTATTTATTGGGCGCTATAAGATTTAGTCGCACAACCATAAGAGTAAAAAAAAATTCATTAAAATAGAAACCAAACCTGGCCATATTCCGAGCCATAAATGCTTAACAAATCGTTTCCTTCATACTGATCTGATAATAGATTACAATCCCAGTTAGTGCCTTTTTCCAGCCATCATATGCACATAATAATAATAATATAATAATATTATTATTATTGATTATTAATTATATTATTATTATTATTAACATATAGTGTTGTTATATTATTATTACAGCTACTTTAATAATAACATAAATATTAAATAATAATAATAATAATAGCTGAGGTCATGGAAATGCATGGAGAGACTCGGTCATCTCCTTGCACATGATATACTTAATGCCAGTCGACTACAGCTCTGGCTCAGTGAACACCCCAAGCGGGGGTCTTAACGAGACCCCTGGACACATCCCTTGCCACTGATTGGCTGCTTGAGGTTAATACATTTTATCTTTTTGTCTTTGCAGCTTTAAACAATGTATAAGAAAGTACTTACAGCATACTTCCGTACGCATTCATTGTTTGGGGGGCCCCCTAGGATACCGGGGGGTCCCTTTAGCATCGCTGCCCATTACATCTGGCGCTTTACAAAGTAACAAGGACTGTCTATAAGGGACTTTAGGTCTCCAGAGCTGACTTGGAACTTCATGATGAGCTAGGACAGGGTGTTTCGCAATATCTTTCCTGATTATAAAGTATCTAAATAAAACATTTTATTGAAATAACATTGAAGCGTAGGTCAATAAGAAAACATATAAAGCCCTGGAGTAATGACTTTAAGTCTTGTTTGCAAGCCAGAGTAAATGAGCTGGTATTCCACCCACCCTTACAATATTAGACAGTAAATCTTATTTCATTTATGCTGCAAAGTTTGTTTAGCTGGTTTAATACAAGATTCAAATAAAGGTTTATATACAGTTGGCCCGTGTTGTGCTTTTTCCATGCCGTGGACACAAATATTGACTATACTCGTGAATTGCAAAAAAAAAATAAGTGTAGGTAAAGTATTACGTGGGGTTTGGACAATTCCATAGAACAAGAAAGCTCCTAAAATGCTGCCACCGGAACCTTTTTTCGGTGGGTGGGGGGGGATATTTAATACCAGTCTCAGCAGATAAACTCATTTCTGGGCTATTGAAAAATGAAGATGGCTCCAAAGATTGTCTGTCTGGCTCTTAAATTATGCATGAATGTGTCCAGCGCTGCTCTGTGTGCATTGCACTTTAATATAATGAATGTAAAGATAATCGTGCTGATATCTGCCTTCTGGAAGTGTAGGTATTTTTTATTTCTGCGCTTAAAGTTACTCTCGATACCCAACATATACCCTGTGTACAATAGGTCATCAGCATACAATGTTTAACATTTGTTTTTATTACGTATGATGTCATAGTGACCTTCAATCAATGAACTGCTGGTTCTCAGTTTCAACGATTGTCTCTTTACCGATATAATGTAATTTGTTTTAACAACATCTCAAGCTAAGCTTGTTAATAAAGTTGAATAAACTAGACTGGAGGGCTGGCAACAAGGGCACGGGGGTGTAAAGGCCCTTTGAGTTGCCCTGATCCCTTTCCCTCAATCGTTATTGTGCGTTTAACCTGCAATTCAACATAGAGCCACCAGGGAGTAATAAAGACTTTAAGAAAAATTTAGTCGGTGACTAAATCCTTCCTGTGTTCCTTTTATGTTGTTTTTATACATTCTACTTCTTTTAGTCTGTTATTTGATAAGACTGGATACTAAGCTTTGGGCATGTCTTCTAAATGTGCTTTTGGCTGCTTTGTTGATGGGTGCCCTGCTGGAGTGGCCTAATGGGCTAAATATTTCCTGCCCTCTCCTTATAAACGTTTCAATAATGTTACACCATTTTGTCAGGTTCAGATTTTATCTCAGCTTTGTGACAAATTATACCGATCATATAATCATCCGTGTAATAATAATTAAGTTTTATAACTCCTATAATCCAGGTTTCAAAGTAGTGTAAATGGAGAATGCAAGGACTCAAATAATTAAAGCCTAAAGGTATGGTGGTGGACTGAATACATGGGCGGAATGCTCTTTGTTGTAACACGAAGGCTTTTTTGGCCTCTCGTGCGGAAAAGCCCTATTGTAACTTGCCCATGGATAAGTAAGATGGATCTGATTGCCCTGCACAGGATCAAACACTTCTCAAGCAGAATCTGGTTGTACAAATTGTCTCCGCCGCAGAGTTAAGATAGTATGACACAAAAGCAGATAACTTCATTAGAGGGCTGTTGAACCACTTTATGGACATCATCCCTCAGTGTTCTGAAACCACTTTCTGACTGCAGTAATTTAACGTTATTGATTGCGAAACCAAATAGATATTCCCTCTGCTCCAGAGTTAAGAGGGGAAGTTCAAGCAAACTGTCAGCTCTAACCTTCCTTATCAATTTAATACCAAACCATCGTATTACCCTTTAAGAAAATCTATTGGATCTCAATAAGCATAAGTGCATAAGAGCTCACGCCAAAAGAAATGGAACAAGAAAACCTTCTCCGTCTCTCTTTTTGGGCTGGTGTAACCATTAGACTATCCAGATAGTGGTCTACAGACGACAACAAAGAGATCTCTTTCTGACAGGCATACCTTTAGTCTATTGTTACATTGTTATTGTCTGCTTAAGAACCTCCAACGTATTCCATCAAGCTTTGTAAAGGGACCATATTTTCAGTACTAAATATAAGAGGAACCGGTCGATGTTTCTATCAAAGATTGGCTTCCAAGGCTGGATCCTCCAGACCGGGTTTATCTCTCGGCCGTCATGTTTTTGCAGGAGCAGCTGGTGATAAAAAGGAAGGTGGCCTATCGGTAGCTCCACCCAATGTAACTACAACTCCACCCATTCCCACTCATGATCCGCCCTCATTTGCCAAGCTCCTCCCATTTCAACCTGTGCAGAATTTATAAAGCCTGCAAAAGACAACACATTAAACTAGTAAAGCATCTCATACAAGGTGATTTATTGACACACTACCCACTGAGATAAAAACTAACCACAGAAATTATACCCTAATGTATGTATGTATATATATATATATATATATATATAAATTAGACTTTTTAGATCACATTGTGAAGTCATGACAAATAATAAACCACACCTGTTATATGCCTTCATATAGACCCAATAATTCTAGTTCCAAACAATAAAAAGAACAGACTAGACATCAATTTCTTCGTTAAATGCAGCCAAATCCGCACATCTGTGATGCTATTTATTTAAGTGCGAGAGGAGAGCTAAAACACTTGTGCCTTACGCTAATCTTCATAGCGGCAGTTGGCAGTCCTAGACATCCCATGGCTGCTGTTGACAAACGATCGTATAATTCTTTATAAGAGACCGGTGCGTGAAGTCAGCCAGCAGGCCGGTCCCGCGGGAGGACTATTTTCTTGCATGGTCCAGCAGCTGAGGTCACTTGGCTCTAAAACATCATTTGCCAGGTGTAGCCCTTCCTGGTTTCCCCGTAGACTCCAGCAGATGTTGTCCTACACCTGCCATCTTCAGACCAAAGTCCTTACCCTCTTCTGCCCTCCCGGTTCCTGTTCAGCTTTGTCATCGAGTCACTGGCCAGGCATTTGAAAAAACATCAATATTGGTTGGTGGTGTTAATAGCAGCAATTGAGATAATTTCAGGAAATGGTTCTTGCAATTCTTTGGGTAGACTGTGTCCTGCAGCATTCCCTCAACAGCAAACATTTGGCTTTAAAACAACAAAAAAAAAAGAAAATACGTTGTGCTGAAAATTCCAGGAGTTTCTTTGCAAACCAGATAGTATATTACTTAAGTTATATTTAATTGTTTCCTGATGGTAATAACTGCCGTAAGAAGAAAACATTCCAACTACCTTGTGTTCTAATGCTCTCCATTTTTTTTAATAAAAAACAAACATAAAATGTTGGATGGCGCTGGCTTATTTAGGTTATAATTCAGAAAATGCCTTGTTTCTTTCTTATTTTCAAAATATTTAATACATTATAGTATCAACAGTATTTAACATTTTCACTCCCTTCTCACCGCCCCCCCCCGTACCCTCAAAAAGGCTGCCTGAGCCAATCAGCAACATCCAGCAACCCAGCGATAGGTAACAGATAACACAACGGGGAGGAAAATTCAAAATAGCCGTATTGGTCTAAAAAAATGGAGTCTTTAGTAATTGATTCCATTTATTTGGCCAAACACGTGATAATTCTGTATGAAGAAGAAACATTAATTTCAAGGACACAAAACCTTATATAAAATGGTCTATTTCTATTGGTCGAATAAAGACGAAATACGCAAAAAAAGAGTAAGTAATAATGGAGCAGATCCTGAAAACAAAATTTATATAACGTTTATATAGTTATATCACCAAATTATCATTTGCATTTCTATTACATATATACTGTTTATTTTATACTGTAAAAAGCAATGACATTGGTACAATGCTCATTATTATTTATTGATTTATATAGTCATCATCATCATCTGCAGCGCTCAACAATAGAACTGCGCAGACCCACTTTCATTTTAGGTCTTGTAAGTTTGTAACAAGTATTTGACTCCTTGCGTTCTACATCTCGGCACAACCTTCCACCCCCGGAAGAGTTAACTCTTTGGTCCTCGTGGCCAGAATACATGACAAGCCTCTATTTAGATTACAGCTTTTAAGTGTTTCTTTGGTTCTCGAGTGACAATAGCACTTCTGTATGTCATTCCGAGCGATAAGAGCTCGCTCGGCACCCCACGTAGCTTCCATTGTATTATGATTTCACTCGAGAGTATCAGACTGCAGTGCAAACAGCGAGATCCATACAGGTTACAATAACTTCACAACGTGAGCGCTCTCATCTCTGCCACTCCTCAGCAAAGTGTCTCCTTTGGCAGGCTGAATACCATGACCTGTATGTTGATACTTTAGTCTAGCGAGCCTCTCTAATTAAAGCTGTCTGACTTCATCCGAAAACTGCAGTCGGAGAGAGGTCTTGTTGGGTCCTTATTTATAGAATACGGTACATCAGAACTTTCTCTGACCCCTGCTCGGTTGTAAATATACAGAGGAGAGGTCTAAGGGAAAGCGTCCTGGATAGCTTTGGGTCTTTCTTTAATAAGTGTGGGATTGATGTCTTTCACAGTTCAAGGGTTAGGTAAACAGCAGGCGTAGGGTTCAAGGCTCTCCATGCTTGGCTGTTTATTTATATGGATCTAAAAAGGTTAGGGTAGTCTCCCTGACATCTCCAGGGAAGGTTCCTGACCAGGCTATAACCTTCCTCTCCCCTCCTACACCACCGATTTGTTGGTACCATTTTCCCGAACAAAGGTGGAATATTTCATTTCGGCGTCCCATCTCTCCGCCGACAAAATTTAATTTTTTTTCGTTATTTCTGCCTGCGGAATAATCCCTTATTAAATGTAGATTGGAGGCACCTCTTACGGACATCACAATCTCTACCTTACTGAACAACGCCGCATGAATACTTTTGCAAAATAAAAAAATTATAACCGCGTTTTGAACACCAAAGCATCTGCTGTGTGATAAAAAAAAAAGAAAGAAAAAAAATAATAGATATAAAATATAAAAAAAAAATTCCCCGACCTTTCAAAGCAGCCCTGCACTTAATAGAAACTTATATTTGTAAGCTAATGCAATCACTTATCCGTAAAGATAAGGCCTCCCTATTCCCTTTCCTCTCCTTGTTCATGCTATCGCGTGAATACTGATAACGTGGAACAAAAGGAGCAAGTTGTTCTCAGAAGAGAGCACATATAATATTTCCTAAATATTTTCTTGTCTTAGGGATGGGGGGAATCTTAAAAAGAAGCCTGTTTTTCTTTTTCTTTCTTTCTTTCTCTTTTTTTTTTTTTTTGCGGTTTCCTGTGAATGCTGTATCTGCGAGTATCATCTCGTGAAACAAAACGGAATATTAAACCTCGCTTCTAAACTGCATTCGTGGCAGTTGCTGATAGCAGTAGAAAAGTTTTATTTATTTTTTAATTTTTTTACATTTTTTTCACTTTATACTTCTGTTTTTTTTTTTTTTTTTTTTAAATATTCATTTCAGAGGCACTGTGAAGATATAAAAAAATTAAAGAAAATATTTTTCTAAAAAGTTACTTTAATTTGATTTCTTAGAGAGATTTAAAGACGATGAAATACATCGCTGAATATTGCAGAAAACATTATTTACGCCCTGTATCACTGGGCATTCCGAGATCCATTAATAGAAGATATTCTCAACGCCAAACTATATTTGAACAAAGCGGCCCCAAAAATATATGGATGTTCGACAATAGGACATAAAGACATATTTTCACAGCGTTTAATTGCTTTTCTAGTATATATTATACGTTTAAACCGTAAATATGTAGATTAAAGGCTACTGTTGTTTTGGGTACAAAAGAAAATTATCAGGTATATGTTAAAATCCAGCTTTGTCTGTTTGGTTTTTTTTTACATTTGTCTGTTATTTAACATTTGTATCGTTTTTTTTTACTTTTTAATATATTTATTTTTAAAAAGTATTCATACAATTTATCCAAAACAATATTATCTACATTAAAATGCTATTTACTTGTAACTAACGTATATAATGCTAGGTCTCCTTTGTTCATTCTTACCTAGTGTCAGATTATTGTTGTTCAAAAAATCTAATTCGAAAAATCTAATGCAGTTGAAGAACAAAATAAACCAAAATATTTTATTTTTTTTATGAGATCAAAAACTCTTTTTGCTGTAAAATTTTAAAGAAAGCGCCCATCGTGCCTTCAGTCTTTCATTGGGTTTTAAAGTTTTGCTGCCTGATGGAAATAATCACCCACTTATTGTATAAAAACAAACCTTGGACCATCATACGACGGGTTAGAGATGTTCTCTCGCCCGTTAGCCGTGGACTGCTGACATTTTAAAGGTCCACTTTGAACATATAATAATAATAATAATAAATAATATATCCCCTCGTTATTCCCTGGGAATAATAAGACATAATTTATAGATTCCCTGGAAATAAAGCTAAAAACTGTTTTTATGTTATTAGCCTTTATCCTTATGGATGTGTATGTATATTTTCTTTCATGTAGCTCTACGACGAGTTCTAAAAAGGACATGATTACTAGGAATTTCTGCTAGAAATACATTAAGTAAAGTAGAATTATAGAACAGCAAACCCCTGACCTTCGTGTGCATTTCAGAGACCGAAATACATAACAGTTCTAAATGGACGGTAATCACATTTTAAAAGTGTCATATAGTGTAGTCCTGCAAAAGTACGGAGATCGCGGAACTGACTTTTTTTTGTACAGAACATAAAGCAAAAAAAACAAAAATATAATCAACTGAAGAACGAATATGGGGAGAAAGAAGGAAAAGCTGGTTGGAGGAAGCGTATAGAAGCTTGAGATAAGGGCAAGGTAAGGGCATGCAAACATGTGGTTCTGCTTAATAGAGACCTTGAGTAACATATTCAACACGTGGGTGACTCCCGTTGACCGCTAACCTGTCAGACGGGTGCCCATGGGGCGTTTTTCTCACTGACCAAAAAAATGGGGGAATCATCTCGCTACACGCGACAAATCAAAAACGAGAAGAGAAAGCTGGGGAGGTATTCACTTAATACGTATAAGAAGAATTCCATATTTTATTTTCCATCTTGATAAATCCGTATTCGCAACGCTCTGCCAGGATGTCATCTCTCCATGGTGGCGCAACTTCTGCAAGGAGATGGGGCCAGATGGGCCATCTCTCCAGCAAAAGCACAACTGCTCAGTTTCAACCTGCTCTCTCTTTATGAGCAGTATACTTAAATGTTCTCTTGATCTTCAAAGAAATAACTTGTCATGTAGAATTTTTCCTCTTTTATTCTTTTTTTTTTTTTTTAGGGAACGCATAATTGCCACATGAGACAATGACAGTCACTGATTGGTTGTTGCCATTGAGTAAAAAAAAAACCCTGAAACATATGTATTGTTTTTGTGTGGTTAAACCTTCAGAAGAAAGACTAAAATGACAGTTCTGCTGAGGTTTATTTGCGGTTAGTTCATTTTTTGTCTTTGTCGCCTTTCAAACACAGAAGGGACGTATTTATAGACCAGACACCCAATGCCACAAGTACTAGGAGCTCCGGCCACATACTATTTTAAGTAAGTGGGAAATTCGAAAGAATAGGTGTTTGAGGGCCACCAAGCCGTAATCATGTCCTTTCAGTGGCACTCGTTTCCTATACTGAATGTTTTTCATCTGGTACCGGTTTCTAATGTCAAATGCAGATACTAGCAAACCAGCAATTACAGAAAAACTGGGAGAAAAAACCCTATCAGCTTTAGTTATATCCTTTTCTAACTTCATATCAATCTCAGAGATTTGTTACATATAAATACCCAACAATAAATAAAATATATACACGATTGTTCAAAAGTTTAGGGTCAGTGAGCTGTTTTCATGGAAAGCAAGGAAATTTCTAGCTGTAACATAATTTAGAAAGGTTTTTCTGACCATCAATTAGCCTTTTAAACTTGGATCATCGAACACAACGTGCCATTATGAACGGTAGTGTAGTTTAAGGTTTTTTATTATTATTATTCAAATTGTGTAATTTATGAGACATACATATTAAAAAGCACTTTAAAAAAAAAGAAAAAAATACTGTCTATATATATATATATATACACATAATATCTCCTTGTGAAATGTGTTGGCTAAAAGGTTGTCTTGGCCTCCACGGTCCTCCACACTTTTTAAATTTGTATTATAAGTATGCCCAAGTATGTCAACCAAAACAGTCGCAATATTACTTATTATTTTACTATGAACAGAAGCCATTGTTTTAGGTCAGAATAAAACCCTTAAATAAATTAGCCTTTTCTTATCCGGCAGTTTTCACGTTTATGTGTGCCTACAGTACGCCGTAGCGTTAAAGGGATGCCCTAGCACAATATACAATAAGTTGTCTGTTTAGTTATATTTTCCCCGATTCCCCGGAGCTTTAAATCAAACGCAGTTGTAAAATCATTTTCCACGATATAAGTAAATCCCTCTCTTTAACCTTTTCTTGATACTACATTTCACCTCTGCGCGTTTCTGCTTCCCAAACACCGAGCCGAGCGGTTTGCGGGGGTCAATTCTTGCGAGCTATACGTTTGCTTATACAAGGGCAGCCGAAGGGCATCCCCGATCTGTTATGGTTTTTCCGAGAGAAAACAAAGAGTTCTCCGACTTCCACGTTTTCATCCGTTTCTATAGCATTTCTTCGTTCCGCGTATTTGCTTTTTCTGGACATCAAAAATAAGCACGCGGCAGCATCGTGTGGGAATGGGAGTTTTCGGCACTCCTTAGAGGTAGTGGGAAAATTGTTGAGGTCTGAGACACTAATTAGCAGGCATTTGGCGCTTGACCTTTCTTTATCTAAAAAATGCCCTTTTCTGACAGCCAAGTCTAAATGTGGCAAGAAGCTGATGTCTGCCCCGGCCGAAGGAGCGCTGCGGAGGCTGTAGTAGTCATCATTGCCACTTTTTGATGGGAATAAGTGGATTTGTAGACATGAGTTCACGCAGTAGACTCACCAGAGGAAGTGAAGGAACAAGGGAGTCTTGGCTCGAGGGTAGAAAGTGGACTTCTTACATCTGACAAGCAAATAATTGGCCTTCTGTGCTAAAAGGGACAGCGCTTAATTTGATTTCTGTGAACCCTCTCCTATAACCCCCTTCCAAAGAGCCCGAGCTGCCCCTGCATTGGGAATATATCCGCAGACTTTAACCCTTTACTGTCTAATTAAGATCTCAACGTACCTTTCACTTGATGCATTTAACGTAAAACAAAAGTCTTTTTTTTTTTTATATACGGTGAATATATATATTATTTTTAATTAAAATGCTTCTATTTTTAATATTTAAATTAAGTTGAAACCAGTAATGGTATT
The DNA here is from genome assembly GCA_009364415.1 of Spea multiplicata. Taxonomy (NCBI): domain Eukaryota; kingdom Metazoa; phylum Chordata; class Amphibia; order Anura; family Pelobatidae; genus Spea; species Spea multiplicata. The sequence continues at coordinate 57,449 of VKOC01001048.1, read as the reverse complement.
TTGCTGCACAATGGTATTTATTTAGGGCATTGACCGGTAACTTCACGCTTTTAATCTCATGCCGACATTATTTTATAAACTCCCTAAAAATGCTTTATAATGTATTAAAGCCAATTTATTCCCATTTATCTGGTGGGTGCAGATCAACCATATCTAGATTTAAAGAAATGGGCCGGATCCCTGGCCCATACTTGATTTACTTGATTGATGGGCACTCCGATGTCCCGTTCCCACAAAGGTTTCTCCTGGACTCCGTGGGTACAAAATATGTTCTGTGATCAATAAACGTTACTTGTCATCTATGCAGAGTCTTTTCTTCCTCTGGCCAAGTCATCTCCTTCTCGACGGGCCATCTGTACTTTCTTTGTAGGCGCCTCTCCCCGGGGCACAAACTTGGTTCACGTTCTTAATCACAAATGTAAAAACTTTTTTTGTTAAGTAAAACTTCCTCCTTCCGTTTTTTTATACTCCGTTGTGTCTGCCTTTGTCCACGCAGTCTGTATAGGATCTCTTTTATTTTTAGTCCCAAACTGTTTTTTTTTTAATTCAAGTCTTCAACTCTTGATGACCCACAGAGTTCCCATCTAGAAGGTTCGTTCTGCGTTTCAATCCCCCCCATTTTTTTTTTACACTCCAATATTATTTTCTGAAAGCAAGGGTCATTGGAAAAAGGAGGAAATCCACAAAAAAGTTCCATTAACTGGAGAAAGACATTGGACCTTTGGTCAACCAGGAGTAAATAGGTGAGCTCTGGCTACATTCATCGTGAGTATCCAAAAGTACTCCTACCATTAAAAATGACCTAAAACAAAAGGGGTTTTTAGTACATACTTTAAAAGTGTAATAAAATTAATACAATCTTATTGAAAAGATATAAAACAATAAATAATAATAAATACCCTAACAAGCCTTTTTTTAATGGATGGGGCTACTTGAAGCTCTGCCCCGTGGCACCTAGCAGGTTCTGCCAAGAAGGAAGAATGGATTTCTATGCATCTAACTTTTAATCCATAGGTTCCTTTCTCGTAACTCTGTCCATAGGCGTCGCGTATCTCCGTGTCTTACTCCCTACTCCATTAATATGAAGGGCCGGGACCCTCAGGTCACTTTTTGTGTATTTTTCCGAACTGCGAACTGATACAGCAATAGGGACGCAGCCAGCTCTTCTCATTAAATTGCTGCCTTCCGATTCTTTTGTTCACCTCCATTATTTTCCGAGGGAGGTTTTTTTTTTTTCCCTCGCAAAGCATAAAGATGGCATTTTTTAATATGCAGAAATAAAAAGCAATAGGTAAAAGACTGTACTTGGTCAATAAGCCTTTTTATGTAGCCTGTTATCTGAGTTTTCTGCTCTAAGTATTTTAATTGAAGATTAAATACAGTTAAAGTGTATGTACAAATTTAGCTAGCGTGTAGTTTTAAGTATTTAAAGTGGAACTTAATAAAAGGCTCCGAATGGAATGCTTGTACCGTAATTTTTTTTCCTTTTGTTAATGCCGTCACACGTTTAACTTAAATTAACCTCTTCATTAAGGCTCACTGGACCCAGAATCCTCTGATTTGAGCTTTAGAATAATGAGGGTTCCGCAGGAAAAAAGAAAATCTTTGCTGACCTTTTTTTAATATATGATTGTAGAGGAGCTCGCAAATAAACTCAACTTTGGTACCCCCATTTCTTGGCGCGGAGCTGTTTCTATGGACTTTTGTGCCATTTTAGAAGTCGCCAAGAGGGACACCAGCTAGACACATCTACAGACGGGCTAGGAATTCAATAAATGTGGATCATGACTGGTTGTGGGTGAAGGCCAATGAGACCCGTTGAATGTGGAGGCCACCAAGAAGTCACTGGGGACTATTTGGCAATTCATTGTTTTTAGAATTGGGTTGTGTGTTATAACATGGATTTTGCCAGTGATCTAACCACAGAAAGTCGCAGAAGATACAGCTTTGAAGGATCGTGGAGCTCTGCACCCCACACCCTAGTCATTGCTGGGGGGTGCAGAAGTATGATGGCCTATACCGCAACCATCTATCCCTGCCATGATTCAACCATAAGAAACATTTCGAATATGTGAAGGCCCTGGGCTGCGGGGCTTACAATTTAAACAACTTTTTAAACATTTTTGTATGGTTTTTTTTAAACTCAGTTTAACATAACAGCAGTTTACTCCTGCCTGGTTATATTCAACATGCGCAGAGCCGGTATATTATCAAGTTGCTTTTGTAACCGCTCCATTGATCAGTTTATCTTCTGAGTATTTCAATAAACGCCATCCGCATCTTTTTTGTTGTTTTTTTTCTTCTGACAGTCGCTCTATTTGTGTTCCAAACATAAGTCCGCCTTGTGGTTTCGCTAAAGAGCTTAATTTATTTTTTAACTTGTTTATATGTATTTTCGACTGGTTACATTATACCACGCTAATCTAATTTCCTGACTTCCTAAGAAGCTCCCTCCGCCTCCCCTCCCGTTCAGTCCACGAGCACAACAAAGTGATTATAAGTGCAATTCGATCATTTTGGGATGTGGTAACTAAAATCACTAGTCCTAGAGTCAGACCAAAATACAATAGAGTACCTGACCGTTTGCTTAGGATTCCCTCTCTGCATTCAGATACTTTGTATTTATAAATCAATGAATGATGACTGTTGGCTTTCCTTGAAGGCCACAAGCAGGGGTAGCAGAATTTTTGGGACAACAGCATAGTTCCAGGGGAAGGCAGCAAGCCAAATATCCCAGATATTTTTGTTTAGTTCTTGGTATGTTGGATGGAACGCCTTGTGGGCTTCTCATACGGTTGGTTTTGAAGCAAAGCCATGGAAAGGTCTCTCTTGGTCAGAGGCGCCCACAGACCAGTCTGAATTTAAATGTCTAGGATGGCAGGTTGAGGGTGAAGACCATTAGATATCGACATTCAGGCTCTCTGACTGTATAGGTCTGAACACATAGGCTCCTTCTATATGACATTAGAGACTTAATAATGGTCACCCTTGTCTGTGGGATACGTCCTTCACCCTGGTTTTCATCTGGAGAACCCTTGTCCACATTGCAAAATCAAGAAGCCCAGGACTTTGCCCAGGGCGCAGACACCGTTTAGAAGAATATAAGGGTACTTCACATAGTATGGAGGACATTCAAAGAGCTTAGAGGGTTGTCAGCTGGTCATAACTATTCTTTTCGGTCATTCTTTGTAAATAATTCTACATTCGATGAGTGTTTTAATCACTTTGTAACATTCCATGTTCATACAGTCCTAATATCGATACAAAGTATATCTCTAAACCCTTGTCATGTTCAACCAACATATCCAGAATTTTTGGACACTTATACAAAGAGTTGGCTGCCCTCGAAGGACTCTTCTTTATTTCCCACCTGTGTATTCATATTCAAATCCATACCCTGTATGTTACAAATGTGACTTGCTTTGTTGATTTTTTTACTTAGCTACTGTTTTTATTTGACCCAGGGGGAAAGGAGAAGACACCTAGTCGGAGAACACGTTCTGTCCCTCTCTGTACGAAGTTACTTGGTTAACAGGCCAGATTCCGGTTTGTCTGCGGGGCTTCCGTTTAAAATTACTAAAATATGCGAGGGGGGAAAAGGGGCAGATGCATAGCAAGGACCTCTGCGCTCGAGAGTGGGGTCTAGTATCCTGTACCAGTAGCAACATGAGCAGGACTGGATCCCAGAGGACATCTTACTGGTTTTCTTAAGGCCTCCTTCGGAAGCAGACATCACAGAGATGTAGAATAAGACTTGGAGGCAAAGAGCCAGTGGGCAAAGAGAAACACAGGGAAATAATATTTAAGTCGATGTCCCCTCGGCCTGGAAGTCATTGGTGTAAAATGCACTCCTCCTCTCTGTTTTAAGGAAATGTATTTGTAGTTTTTCTAGGCACCGGAGTGTAGGAAGTAACATGGGGCGCCAAGAGACAAAGTGCTTCCATGGAACGTATTTACATTGGTTTCCACGCACGGGGGGGATAATGTTCAGGGAAGGAAAACACAGGAACGAGACCCGCGCTCACCAGGCAGCCTGGAACAGAACCAGCGCTAGCTGCCGATGTATTCTGTCAGCACAATGCTGCCGGCGGTCATTTAACACCTTGGCTGCCGGCGTGTAAGGAAGTGCATTCCTCTACACTCCTCGGGTTTTAAGAAAGGATTTGATTCTTTTTAGTATTTACTAAAATGGTCGCCGTCCACTGAATATAACGTGGTCATAAATGCGAGAATATGAATTCATCAAGAGAAGGGTATTCATTTTCTTCCCCTCCCTGCCAGGATTGCACCCCTCCCTTAACGTTTCCAGTAAAGAATGAACTTTCCGCTTGGGGTGTGCATTTAGGGACATCGCCTGGGCTTTACTGAGATGTTATTGAATATACTTCACCAATTTCCGGCTGTTTCTACACACATTATCGGGGCTTTTAGGGCTGTAGATACCCTCATACACAGCAAATATTCCGAGCTCCTAGAAAAGAGGGACATTAGGGGAGGAAAAAGGAACAGAGGGGTTTTGGGTTGAAAAAGGGGCTGCCCCCTAAATAGGGACACATAGAAGAAAAAACATTTCAAATTCCCATGACACCTTATTTAAACAGTTGTTTCCACTGTATTTCGGTATCAAATGGCAATACTGCGGGGTAGCTTAAAGTAAAATGGTATACATTTATTTTATGGCCACCTTCAAAATCTTCTCCTGGTTCCTATACTGTTTCCTAATGAAATCAGAATGTTTTTGCTCTGCTTTGCATGAAACAAAGACACAGGGCTCTTTCTAGCTAGTATCTATTGCATCCATTAATATTAATAAAAAATACAGACACACACTTCCCATGATGTATACTTAAAGCGGACGTGGAAAGCCAACCATTGTGACCCAACGTTTCTTTTTATTATTATTATTATAAATCAATCATTTCGTAAATAAGTAATACATACTAACTACTTTATTTTCAGTCCTTTTAAAGCTTTATTCTTATTTACCAAGTTACGGCCTTATTTTTGGCAATACTCTGCTTATTCCAGTGGGGGTCGGATGTCCCATAAAGAAGCCGCATAATCTGTAAATGCCATTACATAGATTTATGTAGTGTATCGAACTATAAAATGTCAGATTTGGGGAAAATGGCAGCTCCACATTAAACTATATATATATATATATATTTTCCCCAATATTATATATATATAATATATAATATTATAATTATATATATATATATATATATATACGGATGTAGAAGATATTTCATTGAGATTTGCTCTAGTTCAGATCTCTCACCTTAAGTGATAAAAATGAATACATAATTAAATGTGTTAGTTTATTAATTATTATATTATAATATAATATTTTTTTTAATAATAATAAAATAATATACATATATATTCTATACAGTTGGCACAAAACTTTACATTTTTCTGGTTGCAAATAATTTTCCTCTTGCAGCCCCCCCTTCCCTTCTTTTTCCTAAATTCCTCCCCCTGCTGTATAAGAAGCTTAGCCGAGGTTGAACAAGGTATTAAGCAACATTAAGACATCGGAACATGCAGCATTTTCCCTCTTTTGTGTTACTGTAAAAACACGCTAGTTCCATCAAAAGACAATCAAAGGCTTGTTTGAGAATATTAAGTATCTTTACAAGCTGTGCTGTGAAGAACGTCGGCACAAATAAGGAGACGCCTGTATTTTTTTTTTCTTTTCTTCGACTTAATTTGCTTTGTTGTGATGACAACGGAGAACAAACCTGATTTCGAGAAATGAAAAAAGTAATCTCCTTATCATTTGAAAGCAAACTGCATATTTGTTTATGCGCAATATGCTCCGCGTGAAAGTTTAAATGAAAGGCCTCTCCATTCTTCGGTCCCGCGTTGCGCTCTCGTAGATTGAGATGTGCTTTATGCGCCAGCATGGTGTATCCCGAACAATGAGTGAATGGAGGGGTCAGTGTGAAGTAGCAGCTTTACGCGGGAAAATGTAGCATTATCGTGAAACAGCAACTGCAGCACTTCATGTGAAGAGCATCGCAGAGCGGGGAGCCGTCCACAAGCAGACGCTACTTTCAGTACCACCTTGGACAATGTCAGAAACACTGAAGTTTCTTCTCTTAGGCTTAGGGTCTCCTGGGCAGATTCTCCGGGTCACACGGTCCGAAGCTGATACTTTCCGATTCTAATCTGATATAACGATATCCCAATTTGTTTTCTTATCATAGCTGGAACCTCAGCTTTAATACAGGTGTGTTGGTTCTGAATACCCGATTATCTGATAATCGTAAAGAATCAGTTCATTGATAATGTCTGCATTTATGATTGAAACCAACTTTAAAGTAGCTTTCCAATGTCCCACCTCCAGCTCTCCCTGGTACATTGTTTTCTAGCACGTATCCTTTATGCTAATGTTCACGCTGTTTAGATATCATCTTAATTCACAGATGTTACTAATAATAATTTCCATCACAAGCGATAACAGACATCCTCAGGGCCATTGAAGGAGGTTCGCGATCATATTTGGGAACTCTCAGGTGTGACCCAGAGTCTTCAGGGTGAAGAGCTGCTTCCCCGGTCATCTGGGTCACCTCTTTGCAGAGGTGTGGTGTTTGGACACACCTTTTTCCAACCTACTTCTCCTACCACATCCACCCACTTAAGACTATCTGGGGCTGGCCCCACCCATGCATACTAGCCCCGCTATCTCACAAAGCCACTCCCCGGAGGAAACACTGGAAAGTTCAAAGGTATATTTCGCTGAACGGGAGAACGAGAGCCACAATGAAAAGACCAAACCGCCATGCGAAATTCCGGTTGAATCCAGAGCTTTACTGATTCATTGTCATACTTGCGACACAGGGGTCCTTTGCTCCATTTCTCCCCCTCTGGGTATAACAATGAATTGATTGATTAAGATTGATTTTATTTCAATATAGACGATTTGGGCATTTTACAGGGAGACTCCAGGTTCTCCTTTAAAGTTTTTTTTTTTTTTTACACTGGCTTCCTGAACCCTCTGAGATTCCATTTTAAATCCTGGTTGTGACCTGCACAGCTCTGTACGTGCTATACTCCACGGCACGCCATATCTCTTTATTCATTAAAATTATACACATCAGACTCTGGATTCTCCTGAGATCCCGTCAGCAATTAAAGGGACATAGCTTTATCTTTATATCCACAGATTACAGCAATTAAAGATATTACCTTTCGGAACATTTCCCCTTCTCTGATCATCTAGATGTTTTCCAAAAGCGTTCTAGGTAATGATTGAAATAGGAAAGCAAAAGGAATTAAGAACCGCAGAGGGTTTCCGTATATCATCTCGGGTCGGAGATGACGGATCTGTGGGAACTCACGAAAGGACAATTTCTTTAAGCTTTTCTCTTTGCTTTATATGAACTGAAGAGGAAGAAAAAAACATCACTTTAAAAAGTGTGTAATGTGCGCCCACTGGGACCCCATTACTGTGCAAATTATCCGAATCCCCCTTTAGCTGCACTTGGTTCCCAGTGCATGAGATAAAAGGTTAGCAGAGAAATGGTGAACAAGAGTTGGTGTTTTCTTGTCTGGCATCCGACATGAAAGTGATGCCGGCAATTGGAAGCAATTTGTACGACCGTTTGATGACTCTTTTAATTACGGCACCAACAAACTGCTTGGGAAAAGCGTTTTGTTTTCTCGCATTCTTCTCTGATTGCTAGCAGCGAGAGCCAAGTCTGAAGACCTCTCTGTCTCTGAGCCGCTCGGAGCGAAGAGCAATCGTGCTGTGTGTCTAAATACCTCTCATCTCTGCGTAGCTCTGCCCAGGCAGCCCCTCATTCCAAAAACCTACCTGTGGCCCTATTCCTACCACAGCAGCCTCTTAATTTAGGGCCATCCACAAGGCGGTTGGGCTGCTAATTGGGGTCCGCTTTGGTCTACGGGAGATCGATCAGTATGTTACGACGACATTATACGTATATAATTCTATTTGGAGATCCGGCCCCCGTTATTATTTTACACAGTGCCCCTATAATCCGAGATATATATTGTATCTATACATTTAATCATGCCCTTATTGCTTGGTGAATATCGGGGAAAACTCCTTCTGGGGCGGGTAGAGTTCCACCGAGGGTAGATTTAGCAGTGGGTGGAGTTAAGGTCGGGAATAGGTGGAGAGAAGCTTTAAAGTGGGCAGGGAATAGGCAGGGCCTTTCACCAGTAACCCCACCCAGATAATGAGCCCATGGTAAATCTACTTACATTACAGGGCAGTGTTAACATTCTAATTAAAAAGTAGTACGTGAATATCTTTTTCGGAATGCGTGACAAATGCATGGAGATGCCTTCCAGCAGAGGCAGTTGGGGACTAGTTGGGTAAAAGGAATCAACCACCAGAGGCAGACTCTCCGCTGTTTTAGGAACAAAAAAATCAAACCAATAATCTATTTTTTTGGAACCCACGCACACGCAGATTATTATACTTCTCTTACGTCCTATTTTTCGTGAACCCATTAACAATGCAAAGTAATTGCCCGGCAGAAACCGAAAACAAAACAAAAAAAAGCTCTTAATGTTTTCTCTAAGCGAGCGGCACAGCCGGAGCTTAATTAATGGAAGCAGATTTTCCGCCGTGTATCCGAGCACACGCAGTCCTTGTTCATCGGAGATTAAACCGTAATGTTTGGTTAAAGCACAACTTCATCTAAAAATACCCCGCGGCCCCAGCTATTGAGTAGCCAATGTCTTCTTCAGTGACAGATATATTTCCATTCATTTCCTCGCACTCAAGGAACGCAAAGCATGTATTGTGTAACGGGAGAATTCCACGGGGGGAGATGGAAGCCAGATTGGAGCTCTGTCTGACTCGGGGACGCTGGCTTTTAAGATCTTGGTGTAATTCCGTCAGGCGAGCGCGCAGACGTCCTGGCACCAGGTAGAAAGAGAAGCGCCCACCACCATTGTGTACAATGCCAGTCACTTGGGTAGCCTCGAATCAAACTACTCATTTCACTAGGTTTTCCCCAAACCTATTTAGTAACACATTTTTTTATCTACAGTTACCTTTTTGAGCTCCATAATCTCCATAATCTTCATAATCTTACCTTCGCAAACTGCGTTGAAAACTATCCACAGCTACTGACATCTAATGAAATTATTTCATATAGAATATAATATCTAAAAAATATTATTACAATAACTATTATTATAATTATTGTGATATTTATAATTATAGTGGTTTAATGGCTATTAAAGCCCGCAGTTTCTTAGTCGGTGTTCTTAATTATAAATATAAATCCTAAACTTTTTGGAAGAAGTTTTATCTTGGGGGTTTAAAATACTTTTTTAAATTTTTTAAAAAAATTATATTTTTTTTTATTTTTCTTTTTTTAAATAAATGAATTTTTTTTTGTAATTGTCGCATTTTACATTTCCCATTTTTGATTCATGATAATAATGATATTGAGCATGAATTTCCTGGCTGTCTTGATTTTTCTTTTTTTTATCAAGAGGAAAAAGTGCAAAGGTTCGGTGGCGTTATGTGATGCTTATTATCTGGTGCTGAGGGGTTAATTGTAGTCTGAGACTCAAACTCCACCGGCATGGAAGGAGGATGTCTCGGCCTTTTGCGTGCAGGTTCGGATACCCCGTCCATCCGTGTCTCTGTAATTGAGCAAATCACCTGGGTTCGTAGACCTCCTGTCTCCACTAAATCGTGAGCATCGGCATCTTTTGTCATGTCCTGGAATGGGAATACCTATCGGAGTCTCGCTATGAGGGCAGCGAGGCTGATACGTGCTCGAGATAAGGTTATGTGACACCACGGTTTTCAGAAGAAGCCGGTCCCCTGTCTGGCAGCCCCGTTTCGGAGCGTTCAGCTGGCGGTGGCACTGTGTGCGCTCCTTAGGTTCGGTCTTACCTTATCAGAAATGAAGCACTATCCGAGCCACGTTATGACCCAGGTGCCCCCAGCTTCTGGGGTATCAGTGCAATCCTATCCAAGCAGTGCACCTTATCATATCTCCACAATACAGTCAAGAAGTGGCTGCGTAACAAGGTAGACGGGGATTATTGATGGTGAAAAGGGAGATGTAAAATGAATCCAGGGGACCGATGTGTTTACATGGTGACAATCAACATCGGGATAGAAGGTGGTTTTAGCAGAAGAATAGCAAGCGCTGATCTTCTTAACACTAAAATAGTTTATTTCTGAGCTCTTCTACCTTAGTGGAGTCTGAATGTCTTCCGGTTGATATTATAGTTTGAGAACGGCTTATAGATCTCCAAGAGACAAAAGAATTAAGAGGAAAGGAAGCTTTTTTATCATAGTGATCGATACACCTCACATCATATACAAATAAAAGGTCAGTTTATACCTTTTTTTACACCATATTTTTGTTGTTGCCTGTTGTAGAGCTCCGCAGAATATAATGGTTCTATATAAATCAGTAAAAAATTAAGTAATTTAAGAAGCGACAGCATATTCAGAAACAGCGGTGACGAACATGGTTAATCTTGCCCCGCGTAGCTGCTTATGTCTGGTAAGGTCATTAAAGCCATATATTAGAAGAACCGTATCCTCTATCTGTATCGATATATTGTCACCTCCCGGGACATTTCTAGCCAACTACATTTTTTGCGTCCTTCCAATGTTTGACTCGGCTTTCTCGGTGCCTAAACGCTAACCGTTTTGAATCGTTCTGTCTTGTAGATGGTCTGAAACCCGACACAAAGCAGATCCTCACCGTCCCTTCCAAGAAGAAGTCCAAAGCAAGCAAAGGGGACTCGGAGACTCCAAAGGAGGAGGAGATCAAACAAGACGCCCAACCTGTTCTAATCAACCTGACTTTCAGAAGATACGTCTTCGACCCACAGAAGAAAATGACTCAGTCTTAATGTATAACGGGTTCTTATACTGGAATATATTTGCAGCTTGATGGTCCAGGGACCGGCACATTTACCATGAAGTTTGCTATGGCATAGAAATGCACTGTAATAGGTTAAAGGCCAATAAATTCAAATAAGGACACACTTCAGATCTGTGAAACGGCAACACCGGTGAAATTGATAAATGTATCCCATGTTCAAAATATGTTCTTTTTCCTTTACCTTCATTTCTAATTGTAATGCTATTTTTCTGAAGGTTTGACTTACTGAAAAAGAAGTCACATAACCCTTCTGATTTGCGATAGAGGCTTTGGTTACCATCCATAGCAGTGTACCTTCATTGTGGATGGGGGTAGCGTATTTGGCTCCCCCCTCCGTCTGAATGGTTTTTCCCATTCTCCATCCCATTGACGTCCAGTCTTATCACCCTAACCCCCAGTTCCCTTATGGATCACTTATAGAGAGATCTATGGGTTAGGATAACTGTGATACACCCAGGTATGGCCATATCATTTCAGCTCTCTAATAATATGCAGATTTGTACATGATCTATAGTCCCTATTAACTGCCAATTAGTGCCTAAACGAATAATTAAGACAAATCAGACTTTTAACTAGAAGATAAAAATGAAGAAAAGTGATTTAAATGCCTTAAAATATGTATTTCTTTTCATGTGAGCACCAATGAACATTTTACATTAAACCTCAAATGCGAAACTGTGAATGTTTGGACTGCAGAGATCCGTTCCTATTTGATGACATCACAACAAATCTTTATTTTGGCAAACTCGGTTCTTTCAGTACTGAAAGTATAAATGATAACTGATGTCAAAGCGTTAACCAAGGGAGCATTGTTTTCTTTCTCAAATAAAACATCGTTTCCATACCGCTGTACCTCCTAATTTAGTATTTGTAGCCATGCTCGCTTTTGGGGAGGAACTCACCATATTTAGCCTGTTTTCAGGCATAGCCGATGTAGTAAGGCTAGAATTTCCATGTCACCATAATGCACTGTGATAGATTTCTGAAAGGTCTCAAGTGTTTTCCTTCCAGAAAGTTAGAACTTTCCAGCTGTAATAGTTCCGCTTGAAGCATTGTCCACAGGTAACCAGCAGCAGAACATCGAGGCAACCCAAACAAGTGTTGTTACATCTTGTAGAGACAAAATATGGCACACAGAAGATCATAGCCTCCGAAAGACGCGTTTTCTGGCCTGCAGGTTCCTTTGAAGATCCCCCATAATCAGATATTATTATGACGCTTGGCTTGTTGCAGCTGTCTGCGAAGATTCCACATCCACCAGCTCAGCCGTTTGGTGACGAGGGATCAGAACACGACGTGGCCGCCTCACGCACCGTTAATTTCTGAGCACCGCAGAAAAGGATTGCTGAGCATTTAATTAACGCCGGGTCGCAGGTTTCCGAGTGCCCTGAACGGTCGGGGGTTTCGGTCGTTTGCTGCTCAGGAATGAAACCTACCAACGTGTAACATACACTGTCCCATCATCCTTATTATTGCCTTGTAAAAGGCGTTTTCTGGACACAAATTGACGAATGTCGTTTTATTCGTCCTACATTTTATATAAGATAAAATAAGATGGTAACCAGCTGGAGCAATGCGATCACTACAACATATTTGGCAGAAGAAGCCTTGAGTAATTATGTGGGTGAATTATAACAAAGATGTTGGAATCATAGTTTGCACTTATTAATAAGACAATTTAATAGTAATTCCAATGTATATGGCAAACCACTCAATATGGGAAATCAGCACATAAAACAACTAAAACAAAACCAAAATAAACCTATATATATGATATATCCAGAAGAAAAGCCAAACCTCTCCTCCTATCCAATCAAAAATGCTTACAAAATCTAATACGCAGTGAATTTAAATCTTCGATACAAGAAGACAGAAGAACAAAAACAAAATAATAATTTAAAAAAAAAATAATAAATATAAATCATTACCAAGGGAATTACTTGATGAACTGTATATGAACATATATATATATATATATATTTAAAGTGGATAATTTAAGGTGCAGTACCACCATTTAGCTGAACAGCTAAATTATTCTACATTTTCTTCAATTTGGTGGTCAATTAAATATGTTTTTGGGAACACTGTGTCTAGAGGGGGCCTGTTTTCCGTGCAGTTAACCAAAAATATACACAGTTCCTAAATAATTCTCAGTGATTCTGTCGAGCCTTACATTACTGGGGCTTTGATTAGTAAAACCCATCAGAATAATATTTTGGGGTGTCACAAAATTAATTTTCTTTTGTGAAACAAAATTTCAAGCAGTCCAGCAAGTGCAGGTAACTCTTGGGTATGGGGCTCAAGAGGAACAACAGTAGGAGGGGAAGAATTTTGGGGCAATTCCTGAGAGTTTGAAGATATTTTGTTACTGCATAAGATATTATGTTACTGAATATTCTCTGTTTCTCTCCATCGGACACAAGAAATAATGAAATGGCTTAATCTTTTTGTGAATGAATTCTCAGGATTCTCCAGCATTTTGTGTTCAGAAACCACTTTTAAAAGGCATTGAATGCGTAACAAAATTACCAAAAACCTTCCTTTTAGGAGAATTTGAATTGAGTTATCTTCAGTCGCAAATCAATCACATGGAACTTTTATTTCACAACGAGAAATGAAAGCTGGGTTTTTTTTATTAATTGAGAAGAAAATTCCATATTTTTTATTTTTTTTTGTACGCAAGAAATTTATTCATAGGGAAAAATAGCAGTAACAGCCTAATGAAGTCTGTGCATGCGCAGATATGGACATATGAGCTAATTAACAAGAGATATTGCTTGTTTTACAGAAATACAGGGCCTCTAGATTGCTGCACGGATGACTGCAGAGACACAAGGGGTTAAATCCATTTCACTATCTCATTCGGGATCTCATAAAGATTTTTTTTTTTCTGGATGAAGCCCTTATTTCTCCCCGGTGCTGTGTCTGGCCTCTCCTGAGAAGTGACCCTCGCCTACTCCTACTTTCAGCTCCCTTTAAAGATCCAGGATTTATAACCATCGGGATAGATTCCTGCACAGTGTTTATAAAAAAGACTTTAAAAAAAATCTCTTAAAAGAAACCGTATTTTTCTTGGCTCCGAACCCTGCAGTCTTGCGTTTGTCCTGTTAAAACAGTCCTTCTTGGCAGCGGTTAAGGATTCTACCATGTTCTGTTGTAATGGATTTTTTTATCTATAAAAAAAAAATCATTTTTTTTTTTTACAATTGAAACATGTATCAAATACATATTAAATAATTTTTTTTAAAAAGGATCTTTTTAAAAAAAAATTATTATTTTTTATTTTTTTACAATTGAAACATTGTATCAAATACGTATTAAAGAATTTTTTAAAAAAAGGATCTTTTTTAAATTTTGTATTTTTTTATATTTTTTACAATTGAAACATTGTATCAAATACGTATTTAAGAATTTTTTAAAAAAAGGATCTTTGGATAAGCAATCATCTTTTATATTATTAATACATTATTTCTCCCGTTATGGCATGTACTTTTCAATTTGTCGGAGCGCAGGGAAAGGCTGGCATCCTCCACACTGCGCAAGCAGCTGTGATATTAGAGCGGGTTCACGTAATGCTGCTGTTCCACTTCTCTACCACCCTCCCGGTGTCACTTTTATGAAATAAAATCCATTGTTCTAGACAAAAGGACACACTTATTAAGGCACATTCCCTAAAATAATATCCATTTTATAATTTCAGTCTCAGGGTTTTGCTGACGTCCAAAAAATTATATTTTTTTGGTTACTTCGAACATTAAAAATAGCTTCTCGCAGCCATGACAAATTTAAAAAAAATATTAAACGCACGTGCATTTAAAAAAAAAAATATATATAATAAAAACTAAGATCTGTTGTACAAAACCCCACCCAACCCTTGTGATGTCGTGGGTACCACTTTTCCATCATTTATTATACTTCCCTCCCTTCTGTCTGATTTTTCTCCTTTTTTTCTATATGATACATTGATACAAAAAAAGAAAATAGAAATGTATTTCAATAGATTATGCCGTTCTGAGAGTTGATGCAAATTTTTATGAAATATTGAAAGTAACAGTTTTGAGAATGCTTGTCCCAAGAGCTTACAATCTAACTGGTGAGTAAACACTAAAGTATTCTAGTTACAATGATGTCCAGCCACAGGTCCTTTGAGCAATGAATGAGTACATCCTGGGGTTCTTTGAGAGCCAGCAACATAGCTGTGTAAGCGGGAGAATGATAAAGATGGACCGGGGGCCACATGATTGACAAGCCTCATCTAACCGTTCTAGCTGCTGGCAAATCACATGACAGACAGGACCAAGAGATTTCAGTTGTTAATGAACCAAAAAATTAGATAAGGCTTATCAGCAAATGTTCTCACACTTGAGACTTTGATGGGAACATGGTCTGGTGTTAATGTACTTTTTAGAGATAGAGAATGAAAAAATATATATTATCAAGCGATGAAGTGTTTGCAGCAAATCAGCTGTTTTCGTCGAAAAGCCTTTAACGGTGGACAAACTGTGAGTGAGTTGTCCTATATCTGTGTTATATACACAGTAACCTGCATGTATATTGAAGTTTGCATCCATAAGATACAGTTTTACAAATTAATGTTAAAAATATTAATAAAAAAGACTGTCATGTGATGTCTAAATATTTAACATATTGCATGCCATAGAGTGAAATAAATCATCCTGGTAAATATAATCTTTCCATTTATTTTTGAATTGCTAGGAAGTCATTTTTTGCATTTTACTTGTAATACCGCATTTAGCCACTAGGGTTATTATGTTACATTGGATGCTTTCTGTGCTCCTGGGGAGGATTTTCTCACATCCCATTATGAAGTATATGTTACATATTGATGGGTAATGTTGGGGGGCCATATTGTTTGTCTCCAGTGGGTAAAGTTGCCATCCCACCCCTGGGGATTTATCAGAAAGGTACTGGTAGCCACCATCTTTCTTTTAAATCAGATCTCTGATCTCTGGTTTCTAAACTGAGACCTAATTAATTACATGATTGTTTTGGTGACGTTGCAGGCGATAGCTCAGGTGTGATCTCATACATTATAAAACATACCCAAAGCTGAGGATTTTCAACACTGTTTGACTCTGAGAAAAACGATAGAAGGAATTTATCATTTCAACCATTTGAGTCTATCAGGGATTAGTTATTAAAAACTTTACAAAAATATTAAAATGTAACTGATAATTAATCAAGACAGACACCCATTGTGATCCACAAATTGTAAAATTGTTGGACTTTACATTGTTCCAACCACATTGTTTAGCAATCACATAGAGCAAAATATATTTTTTTTCCTATTATTTCGGCGAGTGGGTAAAAAATCTGGAATATGGCATCAGTGGAAGCTTTCAAGTTCTCAATAGAGGAGCCTATAAGCCTTGAACAAGGTCCACCAAAAGGCATCACTGAATCTTTGGGACTTATCTGTACCTGGACCTGGTCAAGGACCTGGACTAACCTCTGAAAACCTTCTTCACTTACCCCCTCGGCATGTTTGCAGCTTATTAACTTAATACAAGCCAAAACCGCGTTAAACTTCACTTTATGCTAAGTAGTTGAAGCCTAATTAAAATCATAATTCTTTTAATTCAAAATGATGTTTTTGACGGTCCAATCCCGCCCCCCCCCTTTTCCTTTTAAGTTGGTGTAATGACAGAGAGGAAAGCAGATTCTTGTTAAAACATAATTACAACGATGAAAGGGAGAATTTTAATTAAGACAATTCCTTTACACATCTGAGCTTTGAAATCTCCAATCAGACGAACCCCCTCCTTTTCCCAGAAGCTGTTTAGATTATATTGTAATATTTTGATTGCAAGCTCTTCTGATTGATGGCTTTTTTGTGTATTTAACCCAGTGTTTGCTAGAGTAGTGAACTGGTGTAGTGCACATTAATTCATGGTCAGCTAAACCTCCAAGACAGTTCTAGGATCGGCAACTGATGATTTTCTATATAGATTACCTTTATAGGTACCTTTCTCCCAGAAATATATATACATATAGATGTCCTCCTCAAGGCTGAGAACAACTGAGATAATGGTTATCCCGACTGGTATTTAAAATTGGAGGCTTGGTAAAGAGGTTGAATAAGGATCAACCGTACTCATTACTTATTGCAGATGCCATTGGACCCATCACAACGCCTTTGGAAGGGTCAGAACTCTGAAATCAGTTAAAGATACGTAGAGGATAAAAACAAATTCCATCAGAAGTAGCACTAACTATTGGAGGATTACAGGAGAACTGAGTGTCTCCATATCTTCCCTTAATTTGCCCATACATTAGTCTGAAACCAATGATTTACCCAACTGTGCTTATATGAGACCTTTGGTGAACTCGTTGACCATCGGTGAGAACATTTACCATAGATCACCTCCATCACTCTAGAATAAGATCAGCGACAAACTTATTTTTAACTAATAACCAGTCTTTTGGGGTCCATGGTTGGAAATTACAAACACTCCCTTCATGCATTATCTATCCTCCCAAATAACCTGATTGCTACACGTGAAACATGTTGTGAAAATGTACTATAAAGGGCACAAGATGTCATGGAATAAGCTGGCTCAGATCAGGAAGGTTGTAGGTCATCAACAGGTGAGATGTGCCAGCTGGCTACTTTATCTCAGGTGTATCTCAGTGAAGACCTTTAAGTGTGATGGTCTTGAGGTTAAGTCCTATTTTGAGAGGTGTGATCCCTCCGGCAGTGGAGGAGTTATTTGGGCAGAGTCCCCATGTTTTCTCTTACTTAGTCCAAAAAAACTCTTCTGACCTGAGAGGTTCACTGCGCTCTACAGGATATTCTCTACAGGATATCCTCATTTTACTTTAATGGGGAGGAAATTAATGAAACATACAGTGCCTGGGGCTCTGAATCCTA
Source organism: Spea multiplicata (assembly GCA_009364415.1). Taxonomy (NCBI): domain Eukaryota; kingdom Metazoa; phylum Chordata; class Amphibia; order Anura; family Pelobatidae; genus Spea; species Spea multiplicata. Next base: position 39,659 of record VKOC01001048.1, on the reverse strand, counting down.
TACATTAATATTACCCTGTCCTGTTTCGGTATGTGCTTACAACCTAACCCTGCCAAAACATAGGAACCAGAGAAACTTCACTAACTCTTTCTGCATTCTGCAGCTCGCGATGCCTTGAAATTGATATTTCTTTTTTTGGATGGAGCTTTCTTAAAACCACAATCACGCTTTTTCTTCTTTTGGCCGGAGACCAGTTCCTCGCCTATATAAAAGAACCGTTTTTATCCCCTTTCGGCCAAAAAATACATTTGGACGTAACATGTCTTGGGGCATGATGTAAAAACTAACCATCTTTATACTTGGCAAAACGGGACATCTTGGGTTCCTTGATATTTTTTTGCCACTTTAGTACCAGAAATTCTAATACAGTATTGGGACTGTTGGCAGATACTCTGTAAAGAACATTACCATTCCAGAATTTGTATTTAAATGTCATTTGGATTCCGAGGAAACAAATCTAGTTTAACTTTCCTCTGGGATTTTTATTCTTGTTTTGTTTTTCTTTGTTTCGGTCCGTTTGAGGTATTTCCGATTCTGCACATTTTTGCTACAGACCCAAAGTTCCCTCCATAGGATGAAGCTGTCTATTTCATCGTAAACGGTTTTGAACTGTACGTTTATAATAATAATAAAATAGAAAGCCGCAGTTTGAATGCTGCCACGTTCTGCAATAAGGCTGGCCTTGCCTCGGGGTACTGCTCCAATTTATTAGTGGAAATATCTTTAATTAATTTGTGCATGAGTTCGTGTTTTCTTTAATTTTTTTTCTCCCCGGGCTTTTGACCCAAGTATAGAAATCTGAGAACTTTATTGGAAATGACTTTCTCAGCAGTTTCAGCCTTTTTAAGTTGAGTGTATCACATAATGGCCACAAAATGTTATACTTTATTAAGAACATATTTTTCACTTAGAGTTGAACGTGGAGAATGTTCTTTGAGGTGACTGGAAGGCATCCTCTGCTTATTATACAGTTGTTCCTATTTACCTGAAGACGACACGCCAGATAGATAATCTTATTATTTACTTTCGGGATAAATATCTTTCAAATGACTAGACAGGATTCCCAAGAACAGTGTTTTACACGCTTCAAGCTGAAGGTCCCAACTGCGTTTTTCTCACATAGTTCATCAGTTGGCTCCCAAAGAGAGAGACATATGGACATATATCAATAATTTCTTTACCACGTGTCTTCCCCTTTCCCCTCTGTCATGTAGAACCTCTCTTGAAGACCAGCCAGTATGTATTACAAGTTCTTCACATTCCCCCCCCTTGTGCTGTCAGCATCCTTCAGAAGGACCTGGATGATGAACTTGCTCTGGTTGATATCTTGTAGGATAAACTGATGGGCGAATTGATGGATCTGGATCATGGAAGCCTATTCCTTAAGACCCCCAAAATTGTGGCAGATTATGGTCATGGAACCAGTTCTCAGGGTCTCCCAAGAAGAAGCTGACATCTTAAGTGGCGGATTTACCTTCGGCGCTGTCCTAGGCCTAACCCAAGCCAGTGCCATCTGCTACCCCCTCTGCGCTGCTTTCCTTTCTACTAGGCGTTGGAATATGACATCATATCCCGGCACTCCACTTCTAACGGAATTGCAGATGGAAACTACGGAGTCACTTTTGACACTGCCCTCCATAGTGTTAATGGGCCAGTTGAGGAGATCAGTGATCTCGCTTTTAACCGGACCATTGAGTAATGGCGGTACAGGAAGCCTGATCGCCCAATGGGGTAATCAGTCTCCCTTTTATGCAGCATAGGTGCTGCCACCCCCTGGACCTCCTGCTCTGGTCCTAGTCGCCCTAGGCCAGAATACCCCACTGGATTGCTTGGAGTATAAAGGCTTGTGAAGACACGCATACTTCTCCTAAAAATGCCATACATTCTGTTTCAGGACTATGCGAGTAAAGTATCATCTCATTATAAGACATCACGGGTGTCACACATGTATTGTATGGCTGTGACCTTTTGGTAAGGTGATGAGTCATACCCTTTTTATCTTTTACATGCAGATATATGACAAGAAAAGAGAAATATAATCTTATCTGTGGGTATCACTGGTATCTGGAAGACCAGCAATCTTATGATGTTAAAAAAAAAACTAGCCACAGTAGCATCTCGTCAACAAAAAACCCGTCTTATCTTTTATCCAGGCTCTGGACTCCATCCAACGGAACGAAATGGGGCAACGGAATAAAGATGCAAATGAGCATATGAGTCCCGGGCTGCCGTCATGGTGGCCGGATGGCGGTGTGTGGATTATGAAGATAGATGTTGAAATGTGGGCTGGAGGCAGGCAGACGCCTATAACGCTTGTGAAATGAGTGTTGATCTGCGCTGGCGTTGACTGTCAAAAGGATTGTAAGAGGCTGATGATCAGGGATAGCCAATGTATCCATACTTGTCATGCAACAGCCACACATACATCAGAAGCAATCAGATCCATAGGTTGCACACCGCTATTTGAACAGGACACACAACCTTAAAGCTGATGTTCCACTTAGACAAAACTAATGATTACCTACATTCCCTAGTATGTTAAAGGGCCGTTGACAGCAATGTGGTCCCTTTAAATTTACATGGTGTCCCCCTTTGCATTTGTATTGGTAGATTCTGCAGAATCCCCCCCATATGTATTTGCCCCTTTGCCCTCTCCCAACTATTGCCAAGCAGGAGATGTGTTAAGGTGAACATATGTCCCTGCAACGTAGTATATCTAATGCCAGTCAGCTCCAGCTCTGGCTCAGCGAACGCTGTGGATGGGGGTGGGGGTGGGGGGGTTGTACATGTGCCGAAAGTGCTCCGATTGATTTCAATGAGGGTACATTGCTGCTACTGATTGGCTGACTCAAGCAGCCAATTAGTGGAGAGAATCATCAGCCCGCGGAAGACCACTGCATAACAATGCCTATTAAAGTACTCACGTAGCCTTCTTTAATGGGGCTCGGAATGTTTAATCACAAACATGTATTTCTGAAGCTGCATTTAGTTACTGATGCCTTAAATGCAGCAGGATGAGTGAGAAAGCACATTTAAAGCTGCCCTGGTACTAAAGTGCACGTTTGTTGTAAATCATTGTTTGAATGCATTGATTTTATACACACTTGATAAGTATATAAATGTTACCGGCCAAGTGCTTCGATGTTGCTTGTGTACATCAGATACAATAGCTGTCATGCGTTCCATTCCTGTCGATGTTCACATTGTTATATTGTTATATTGTTACGGGCGCATCAAAATGGGAATGCCAAGGGTGACGCCGGCGAGAGTTACTGCTGCTGATCAGAAAGAGAGAAGTAGATATTGTTTATCAGAGAGGTCCAGGGCTGTAGATGGCAGAGATGGAGACCCCCAAGAGACAAAAAACATAATAAAGAAAACAAACCTGTCAGTCTGCTTATCATTTGTGGACCTGCTGCCGTGAGAGATAAAACCAGAGAGAAACCCGTGGGATTCCTATCACATCATAGATTTCCTGGGTGATTGTAAGACAATATAGATTTACTGAGTATGTTATGTTTCTGAAGCTAAATCAGTGGGCAGAGCGGGGGTGACAGATGAGCCGATACTGGGGGCTCTCCGTGGGGTCGCGTGAAAGCAGTGGGACTGTCATCCATTGCCAAGATCATCAGTGTCTTTATGCCATCCGTCATGAAAATGTTTTGTACTTTTAAATGTATGGTGGAGTCATCTGGTCCGATGTCGTAGTAAATTCAGCTCGCAGGTTTATGTTTTTCATTTGATTTGAAATGGTTGCATATCCGGAACCCATGTGAAAACATAGAACCTCCTGATAGATCAGACCCATTCAGCACCATCTAGTCGTCCGTTTCTCCTGGTGTAAAGACTCGATCCTTAATCAGTCGATCTGCCTATCCCATGCATGTGTAAATTCACTGTATTACCCTCTACCATTTCTGCTGGGAGGCTGTTTCACTTATCTACCACCCTCTCAGTAAAGTAAAAGCTCCTTACACTCCATGTAAGCCTCCCAGTGGATTATGCTCACATTTCTAGGATAAGGCATCATTAACCTGCGTGATATTCATACCTGCGAACGCTCTAGGTTTGACGCAGAGTCTCCGGGTGAGATCCGCTTCCCTGGGTCTCCAGATCACTTTTCTATTTCTCCAGGCAGGGGGGGGGTGGCATTTAGCCACGCCCCCAACTACTTTCCCTTCTACGGAAGACTACCTGGCCCTGCCCCATGTAAGGCTAGCCCCACCCCATATAGGGCTAGCCCCACCCCATGTAGGGCTATCCCCGCCCATGCTACTAGCTATACCCCACCCCCTCACAAAGCCACTCCCCCAGAAGTGGGAGAAGTCTGGATAGCCAACCCTAGGAAGTTCCCAGGTATCATGTTTAATGGCATAATAAGATCAGAATTGCCAGTTGGCGCGAACATTCCATTGGTTGCTATGGCGATAAGATCTTTTTTTTTTGAAACCTTCCACCAGTCACCCGTCAGACAGTGAAACGGGCCAACAAAAATAAAGCAGTTACAGATACAATGTATCATGTCCCATTAGACAGCCTGTAAATTATTTACAGTAAATAAAAGGGAAAAGGAAAACATGTTTGGTTTTGCTTTTTATAATGGCCGCTTTTATTGCTGCGGGTTGTAATATCGGTCTCCCTCTCTGTAATTACCTGCGGTTATAAAACATGCTTCCATCTGGCCCCTTCGGACGGCGAAATATTAATTGCGAAAGCGGCCTCGATATTATAATTTTACAACCGAAAATGCCTTAACCTAAAAAAAAAAAAGGGACAGGTTAAATATTAACTTTCACAAACTTTTACAAGCAGACTTTTGTGAACATTTACAAGAACCTCTGCCTCTGGAGATCCTGTTCCAGTGGATTTAACCTTTTCAATGCCAAACAGAGACATCGTATTAGATCTCTTATTTTATTCCCCCCCCCCCCCGAAGGTCTAATCACAAAAAAACCCACCAAGGAATCTTTTTTTTATTCTTAGTTTCCATGGTAACAACCTATCAGTGCCTGCTTTTTTAATGTCATATAACAATTAAGTGCGTCCTGGGGAAAATATGAATGAAGTACAGTTTCACTTGATGAAAGAATTATTTCCGAGAAGGGTTTAGGTATTCGACAGCTCTGGGAATTATGTTTCTAACACTGAATTTATTTCTAACAATTTATCGGAATAAACGGAACAGCACAACGCTGTACAAACTGATTCTTTTTTTGGGGGGGGCACTAGCCTGAGTGCCTAGCCGCACTCATGTCATTTGGTGGCCACTTGCCTTAAAGTGCCAGGACCACCTTGTCATCTCCAGTCTGGCGCTGGGTGACACTGTCGCTTTAAAACCCTGATTTTTTTTGCTTTAGTTTGATTTCTTGAGACTTGGGGGATATCACTGACTCTGACAGCAACCCCTTCTACAGCTGCGATTCCTACTGACCATTAAGCACTTTCCTTCAATTTGATCTTTGTATATATGATATAAATCGGGACTAAAAGGGAAATTGAATCAAAAAATAAAGTAGGTATTGCTGTTTTAGAATAAACTTCCGTTTTTCATTGTCCGAATAAAGACTGGGCAACTGGAACCACCTCCAAGGCCTACTATAATTCCAACATGGCTGCTGCCTTTAGAGACCTCTCCAATTGATAACAATAGAATAATAATACGAAAAACTCTAATCTTTAGACACTATGATAAGAAAACCTTCTCATTCACCCTGAGATCCTATTATAACAAGACTACAGAGGATATGAACCGAAAACGCAAGATTTTGCCTCATTCCAAGGTCCAAATAGCATATTAAGCACTTGTCTAGAGACTGCTTATCCTTTTATATTCCTGACATTTCCTACCCTCACTCCCCTGCAAGGGATGAGGTAAAAGCCTTAGATACGAATCTGAATAATAAAAAATGTGATATATTTTCCCCGCTCATATCTCCCACCAGCATCATAAAAGATGAAAACCCATCCATTCCTTTGATCATTTGGAAGTGAAGACAATCCTTCATTCTGGAATGCCTGCTTCTTCCTCCTCCTCCTTCTTCTTCAGTCTCTTTCTGGATCTTCCCCATCCTTTGAGAACCCTGCACTTCATTCCATTTCTCAGACTTTGATCTGTCTATATTGGATTTTTTTGCCGTCTTTTTTTCTTATGATGTGGGGGGGGGTTGTAATTGTAGACTTCAGTTAATAAACAAAGTAAGGTCACTTGATTGAATTTTTGATGATAGGTACGATCGCTTCCCATGTTTCTCCGACTATAGGACCATGGAGTGGTCAGGGTATAGACAGGATACTTTTAATTTCCTATATGTTATGTCTTATACTATTATATGCTAGAATGCCATTCATTTAATATGACAAATGAACGACAAGCGGGTAAATATAACAAAATGACCAAAATTAATTTTTAGATCTAGTCTTCTAGATTGTAAGATCTACCTTTTATTCCTCTTAAATCCAAATCATTACGTCAAGCACTTCTTGTTAGGCTGTACAGCGCTGCGGAATATGATGCCGCTATATATATAATTCAATAATAAATAATACTAAAAACCTTACATTAATGGGATAGATAAACCATGTTTATATTTATAATTACAGAATTAGAACTTTCCACTGAAAACATTCTGTTGGGCTCTATGATGATCATTGCACGTTAAGTACTTTGCCCCAGAATCAACCCAATGTTTTATAAATGGATATTATAAATCGCTATGAATATTATAAATAATGAATCAGGTTTTTTTCTTCATTTTTGTAAGCAAAATTATTTTAAGTTCAGCTAACCTTAAAGTCTATGATCCTGTAGTACCTTTCTTCCAGTAGAGCAGAGGTCCAGCTCTGATGTTGGACGAGATGCCTGGGTCACAATCTCCAGTTCATCCCAAAGGTGTTTGATGGGGCTCAAGTCGGGGCTCTGTGCGGGGCTCCATACCAAACTCATCCAACCATGTCTTTATGGACCTTGCTTTGTGCGTTGGGATACAGCCATGCTGGATTAGAAATGGATCTTCTCCAAACTGTTCCCACAAAGTTAGAAGCATAGCATTGTCCAAAATGTCTTTGTATGTCCCCTTCAGCATTGATCAGTCTGGAAAGGGTTACAAAGCCATTTCTAAGGCTCTGGAACTCCAGCAAACCATGGTAAGAGCCATTATCTACAAATGGAGAAAACTTGGAACGGTGGTGAACCTTCCCAGGAGAGACCGACCTGCCAAAACTCCTCCAAGAGCGCATTGACGCCTCATCCAGGAGGTCACAAAAGAACCCAGACCGACAAAGAACTGCAGGCCTCCTTAGTTAAGGTCATTATTCACTATTCCGCAATAAGAAGGAGACCTGACTTGAATCTGATTGAGATGCTATGGCAGTTCGTTCTTGAAAACGCTCCAATGTGGCTGAATTAAAACAATTCTGCTGAGAAGAATGACCAGAATTCCTCCACAGCGATGTGAAAGACTCATTGCCAGTTGGCGCAAACATTTGATGGCAGTTGTTGCGGCTAAAGGTGGCACAACCAGTTATTAGGGTTAGGGTGGCAATTACTTTTTCACTTATGTGATATAGGTCTTGATTAACTCTTTACCTTCAATAAATAAATCAATAATTTATCACTGCATTCTGTGTTTATTTGGGTCGTGTTCATCTTGTATTAAAATTACTGAAGTTGGATGATCAGAAACATTTTTAATGTGACAAATAAGCAAACAGAAGAAATTGGGAAAGGGGTAAATAAATATACATTTATATATATATATACACATATATATATATATATATACATTTTGTGGGATTTAATAAAGAAGGTTTTGTGATATATGAAGTAGCTCGCTGTTTGCAGAATTAAAAGCAGTTTTGCCCTGGAGCTAAACACTTAGCATCTCGGAGAGTTTAATGAATGGATATGACAGATGAGCACAGGGTCAGCTAACTCCGTTTTCTTTTTATGAACCCTTAGAGTGCCGTAGGATTGTGCAACAATGCCTTTGGGTTCTGGAAGGATTAACCCTTTGGAAAGCTCTTTCACGGTTGTATTATCTGTTATGCAGTTCAAATGGTGTTTATTCTCTTAATGATTAGTTTTAAGTGAGCTGAGGTGGAAGGAGACATTTGATCCCATTGTATTTACCAAGCCATATAACCTCGGCATGTTTACCCTTGAAAGAAGGACCAAGTTGACCATGCATAATGTATATTTAAACTCACCGTACCTCCCAACAATTTCTTTCAAGAAGGGAATTTTCTTTGTAATACAGTTTCTCGTAACGTTAACTCACCTAGAAGTTAAGTCATTGAATAAAACCCTAGGAGTCAAACGTGGATTAATGAACCCTCAACTAAATACCTAATGACCTAATGTTAACTCGTCCCATCGCGTTGCATGATCCGGGATGGTCTTTCTATAACGGCGGTATTAAGTCCACTTTGTTAATTCTAGGAGAAACTGAGAGCGAAAAAAATGTGTGGAAAAAGAAACAATTCATCTTTACAAACAGAATGACCACGAGGACCAAACTTATTCAGGTTTTTTTTTTTTTCACGCATGCCAAGTTCTCTGGTTTAAAAGATTGACTGACGATTACTTTTAGACATTTTAAATTTACCTTTTTTTGGGGGGGGCAAAATTCTTGCCACAAAACTAAAATGTCTAGAGGGGATTATCCATTCTAATGGTTAATATAGAATAGTAAGAAATGGTGGGTGATTTAAATTTAACCCCCTGCCCCCTAAAAATGCATGTTTTTAGTGAATTATTTCCTACATTCTTTACTGTCCCTTTAAGAGAAAGCCAATATTTTTGGCAAATGCCCCTCTGGCACTGATATGCTTATCAAAAGTGTCATTTGCATGGCAGGTGTAATTGTAACAGGCTGAGCAAATTGAAAATTAGGGAGCCATTGATCCGGTGGTTTCTGTATAAAGCCCTGTGACCCTGGGGTGTCAGCCTAAACACGATCAGCTGCTCCAAATGGAACAAAAAACAGGCAATTTAGGCTGTGTTCATTCCGCCTTTTTATTGTTTGTGGTTGTCCATTTGAAATGCTTTTAAAACTGAAAGAAGCTCTTTAAATATTCCGTTTATGAGCCGGAGATGCCTCGGTCTCTGTAACATCTCTTTGAAGTTTGGGGATTTTTTTTTTTCTTTTAGTAGTTTTTGCATGCAAAATGTGAATTTTAATGTTAATAAAAAATGCCTTCAGCTAAGTGATTTTAAATGAAAGGCTGAACACTATATAAAAAAAATATGGGATTCTTGCTTAACCCTTTGTATACCTGTTTGTATAGGAACGGCCAAATATTAGCTATAATGATAGATGATTTTACTAGAAATTCCCTTTCTGGGGGATCCTGCAGATTACAGGTCTGGAGCCGTGAAAGAAATATATAAAATAATTTGAAGATAAAGGTAAATTGCTAAGGAAAAAAGTGAAGCTGGAGCTACTGACCATCTCCACGATGAGTTTACCTATGGTCAACTGCCGGGGTTTTTAACTTTACTGAGAGGGTGATAGATAAGTGGAACAGCTTCCAAGCAGGAATGGTAGAGGCTACATCAGCAAAAATGGGCAACTTGATGGAGCTGAACGGGTCTGATCTAATGTCAAGATTCTATGTTTCTAAGATTGTCAGGCCAATTCTTCTCTTAGTGGGTGACCTTACATGTCCTTGAAATGGCGTACATCTCCTGGTAGGAGGTTTTTGCATGCAGGTAAGTCAATATTCAGCCAAATTAAGGTATAAACCTTTAATCCACTGACATTAATATTTTCCCTTCCCCGATTATTTACAATTAAGGTTGCCTCTTTCGCATTTCAGTTCTATTCTTTTAGTAGATACACAGCTGACTCCAGTAAGGAAGGAGTTAATTTTCTTTGTTTCGAGCGACATATATGTTTTGCAGAAAGGCCGTAGCAGCAACCAACCATCTGCGAAACACTCAGGCGAGTGTCCCGGGCAGACTGTCTGTGTCCGCGCAGGCCAGAAATCCCATTAAGCTTAATTCTCTTAATTAAGTACATGTATTGCATACAAGGTGCACCTTCGCTCCCGGTTCGTTGGACGTAAATACTCTCTAAACTAATTACAGAGCAACATAGCGTACACAGCCTGGAGCAATCCAAATCTTGTCCTCACAGTGCCGTAAATATCATGTCCCCTTTCCCCAGGTGTTGTTGAAACCGTTTTCCGAACGAATAAATGTTTAGAAACAGACAGTGCTTATCCAGGACACCAGAAGCAGGAAGGTCTCTATTAAGTTAAGGGAGGGAGGGCCGCTTTATGCACTTCCAATTGTTGACGATGATAACATAATGTCCTGCTACATTTTGTCAATTGACTACTTTGGGTTTTTTTGCATTTCACCTTTCCATTAAGCACTCAACGAAGAAGACAGACAATCGCTTATATTTTCCGTCGGAAAGGAATAGGAGTCTATAGTTGAAGGTGATACATTTTATTGATACATTTTATTGACATAGAACATGTGGCGTGGCATAAACTTTTGGAACCAAAGAAAAAAACCTCACTTACTCGCAACAGTTAATCTTGGGTAGCCTTGACATCATAGAATGGAGTTGGTGGCATGGGCCAAAGCAGGGTGAAGGAAGCTGAGGGACACTCAAGTTGGGCAGACCAGTATCATAGATTTGCAGTAACGCTCAGCCTAATTACATGAAGAGTTGCATATGGCTAAATATTAACCCTGACATACTGTATCTTTAGCCCAACTCTTGAAATCACTAATATGGATCTAGAAAGATGGCCTTTAGGACCCAAAAACCGAATACATGTATGATCTAATATTGTCACAAATAGACAAATTAGAGTCTTTCTGAACTAACCAAAGAGCCACCTGTGCCAAGAAAAGGCCAGCAGAAGCCTTGCCTCCATTTGTACTCAACAATTTGTCATGATGTGCCTTGTTTATTCCATAATTTTCCTGATTTGTGGGATTCAATGAATATGTTGGAGCACTTAAAAGATAACATAAACTTCTAAAGACTGTCATTCTTGATGAACATTGAAGTTCCAGAACGGCTCCTGAGCTCAACCCACCAGTCTGCATTACTGAACCGTATAAATGCTCATCTTTCCCGTTAAATCTATATGTTGCAATACTTGGATACCGGTGAAGTGAAAGAGGAATTCACAGAAATGAGTGGGATATTCCCTGGAATCCAGCATATCCTGGGTGGTAAATGTTCTGAGACTTGGCTATTTCTTGGCTGTTGTCGTAAATAATTTTATGAGATGACTCCCCCTGGAATTAAAAGTTCATAACCTTGAAACAAGTTTTAACAGTGTTTTGAAATGCAGAACTAATGTGATTAGTGGTGGATACAACACAGGGTTAATTTTGGCTAATAAACTTACTAAATACCCTACTATTGAGAAAACCGAATAAAACCTCATAGACTCAATCAAAGATTCACCAAACATGACAATATTCCATAATGGTTATTACTTGCCAATAGGGCCACTCCAGATCGGCAGCATCTGTCCCCATCTGGACACGCAAGGCTGCATTTTATGCGAGTATTAAAGAAAATGTAACACGCGTGTTCTCCAGTCCGGCCCTGCGTGCGCAATAAACAAACGGGATTACAATGGATATAGAGAAAAGAAAGACTTATCTCTTTATTCTCTTATTCCCCAACCCATTATGCTTTAGAAAACCCATTCCCGTAGATTCCGCATCCTTTCTACCTGCCTTGATGTCTTTCTGTCTTTCAGTGAATTGTGCTCGCGCTAACGAGGAAAAAAAAAAAAAGATTAAAACACAAAATTCACCAAAATAACTAAAAACAACCAAACTAAGAAGGCCCCACATCCAAAATAAAAAAAAACCCACTGCAGTTAATTTGTTCATCTTTTCTGAGCTTTATTAAGTCTTTTGTTCCACTTCCCATTTGTTCCAAGAAAATGTTTTGATATATTATGTATTTACTTTTGGTAATTAATTTAAACAGCATTCATATGAAAATGTTGACAGATAAAACAACAAGCGTGGAACTTTTAATTACACGTTGAGTGACAGCATTATATAAACCAAAATATTGTCTACGTTTATTTCATATTAGTCGTTCTACTTTGGCTCTATTGAGCGGATTAAGGCTTTCCGCGAAGAGCGAATACGGATTTTTTTTTTTTTAATGAGAAATTAAAAGATTACAAACAATAACCCGTGAATCATTCAATATACAAACTAGAGATGAATGGTAATTAGTTTAGGAACGATTAGGAGTAGATAATTCTAAAGCAATTAAATTATTTGTTTGGGAAGGTACTTGCGCGGTTGTGGGTGGTATATTTGTTGTTATCAGATCCCGTGGAGGATGATTGAAATCCTCCTCCTCCGATGCAGATGAGTATTTTAGTTATTTTTTTTTTTTTGCATATTTCGCTAGAAGAAACAGATGTGCCGAGAGGCCACTAAGTGCATTTCAAAAGTTTTAAAGCGGAACTATACTTCAAAACTAACTTTGGCGTCTTTTGAAGTAGCCAACATTATTGTAACAGCATCCCAAATTTTGGCCAAGCAGCTTGTACATTAGAGGTTACAAACTGCTTTGTCATGGTGACACCAACACTCATACAGTGAGTGGCATCAGGGCTGGACTGGGGATAGTGAGGTAGCCTTGGCACTTTAAGGCCACAGCCACCTGATGACATCAGTGTGCCCTACGGATGGATATGCACGACAGCACGCTGCGTTTGTATGCAGACAAACAGCCGATGGTCATATGCTGCATCACCCAATCCGCCACTTTTGGCCAACGACCCACTAGGCGTTTGCCCCATGTACCAGATGGCCAGTCTGGGCCTTTGACCAAGATCGATAGAAGGAATCAAAAGTAGCCTTACTGGTAGGGAGCCGAAAGACACGTTCCTCACTGGAGGAACAATGGGAGAACACCACTAGGTTTGTATTGAGTCTGATTGTTGGGACACAAGCTGATAGCATTGGTGCCCTTCTCTGACCAATCAGCTGTCACAGAAGATTATGTGTCTCTCCATTAATATACCGCGTTCTATGTGAAAATCCAGCACCAAACAAAAAATAACTGAAATTATCACAAAACAATTTCTTAGATGCTCTTTGTAATTGAATATTTCTCATTGTTACTAAATGTTTTCACAAAAAAGATTTTGTACCTGCTGGATGATCTTATCTCCAGTATGGAAATAAAAAAATGACTACTGAGGTATGAGTGTGTGGTGGTCGCCTCTTAGCTCCATGATAATTCGTGTTCTGGGCAAATTTCAATATTTGTTCATAAGTCAAGATGAAAAGCTTATTATGTACACGAGAGGGGACAGGGGACAACCTTGTTTGTGCAGTTTGGAAAGGTTTCTGATAGAAATGGAGAATAAACATTACTTATATAGTGCCATAGCGACAGAATGGAAGGGAACATGTATCTTTTAAGTGTTTCTTCCTTTCTGCTTCTAAGTAGTCCAATCAATGACTTTTGCTGCATTAAAAGACAACAGGAGGATGTGCCTGTGTGTGACGTGTGTGTGACGTGTGTGTGGCGTGAGTGGTGGTTATTGATGTACATAGATTATCTATAGTAAAGTTTACCAACACAAGTAAAATGTACTTAATCCCACGGAAGAAGTGAGCACCTTGAATACCCTGTTTGCCGATATTGTGTCAAATTTTGGGGAATTGAGTTATATGAGCACAACTGATTGTGCTACTTTTTGCTCTACATAATCATGACATCATAAGCCCCAAATCCTTTAATTATTTTTACAAGTATCAAAATGTGGTTTCTGAGGGATCTTTAATAATTGAATAATTAAGTAAACTTCGCAAGTTTTCAAATACATTTTTATTATTATTATTATGGCAGTCATTTTTTTACATGTGCTCATTTTTCTTTCTAATAATTTATTATAATAGACAAACATATATATATATCTATATATATATAGATATACTGTAGTTTGGGGTAGCCGTATTAGTCCAGTGTATACGAATGCAAAAAAACAGAATGTTGCAGAATCTTGTAATACCTTTTTTATTGGACTAACAGTATTTAAAATAATAGACGAGCTTTCGGGAGTCCTCCCTTTATCAAGTCAAAAGCATTTCTGCATTTGACTTGATAAAGGGAGGACTCCCAAAAGCTCGTCTATTATTTTAAATACTGTTAGTCCAATAAAAAAGGTATTACAAGATTCTGCAACATTCTGTTTTTTTGCATTCGTATATAGATATATATATATATGTTACATTTATCCAAGCAATTGTTTTATAGGATCCAATCTTGGATGGACTTTATCCAAATCCTAAAAAGACTGCAAATTAGATTAATTTCATGCAAAATAAATATATTTTTACAAAACTGCTTATTTAATTTAGCATTATAAAAAAATTACATTAATCAAAATTATTCTACCCTCGAGGTCAGTGTGGGAAAAAAAAACTTTCTCTGCCTTCTAGCAGAAAAAAAAATATATAAAAAACCCCCACCGCTGTAGCAAAGTTTAGTGATGTCGTTAAATGCACAGAACCGACTATAAAATAAAACAATTTTCCTTGAAAACGCTCATAATTTTTAGTTTACAGGTCTTACCCAGGAATTTACGGTACAGAAAACCGCAGCCACCTACGGAAAGAAAAAAAGCAACAGAAAAACAGTAAAGTAACAGAAAAGGAAGAGATTCAACTGAGAAGAAATAACACAGGAATCCATTAATAGGAAGTGGATGGAAGAACGTTACTGTTACATAGAATTATTATACTCTGAGCCACGATAAAAAGTAATCACATTAAAAGGCAATGAAACCTAACACTGCATAAACTTCTCTTGCCTGCCTATATTTGCCCCCCCCCCCCCCGCCTTTCTCCACCGACAGAGCAGAAGGCTTAGGATATAGAGAGCAGCAGCTGCGCCGCGGAAAATGTGATTTCATGTTTACAGGTAGCAAGAAGCCGGTTCCACTCTGTTAATGAATCACCGGATGCCCTCTATTATAATTATTTGTGATGGAGAGGGGCGGCAATGTGAGATTTCACACTTTTTAAGGACCTAAGTTCATGAGGAGCACAGACTTTTATGTGATTTGTATCACTATAGGTTGGAACAGTGGAGGGTTGTTCACAGGCCTATGAAATGGTTTGAAGGAGGTCAGGTGGAGATGTCCAAGCCGGCCTGGGACAGGGGTGGGAATGTCGTATCCAGCCAGAGACAATGAAGGCAATCCCGGAACCACCTTGGGCCCTGATGAAGAGGGATAAAAGGAGTCCAGGGGCCTAAGGGCCAGGTTTCTCCCTACAGACTATGGGCCCTGGCTTTGGAAGGTGCCCTATTTATGGGGAGGTGTGTACAAGGGGTCCATTGGGACTTCTTCATTGTACGTGGTACAGAGTGCCACGTTACCCCAATTACCAGAGACTTGGGGCACCTCCATTTTGGGAGGGGTTTTATATGTGGTTTTACTCTCCATCAGGTCAGGACTCACAGGACAGAGACCTCTATGGCTAGTATTTGCACCAAGATCTGATATTCAGCCAGTTTCAGCCAGAAGTCAGGGAACCACCGTGTTTACTTCCCCACAGACTACAATAGTCACCCCCTACTGGGCTAAGGTGGGCCAAATGCAAATACTGCGCTGTGTGCAAAGAAGGGCCTGATTGACAACTGTGTTTTTTGCTTTGACTATTGTATGTAAATGACCCCCAGAGTTTATTATTTAACCCTCAAGCATCCAGTCTAGGCTGATGTTTCTTGAGTAGAAGGTGGTAGCGGGGCCGATCATAAGCGAGAGGTTCAACGGTTGGAGTAGCGGAGGAAGCCGACTTTAACAGATATACTCATTCGCGGTACCGAGATCAGTTGCAATGGGCACTCCAGTGCACGCTTCAATTACTAGTTGATATCTTCTCCAACAAAAAAAGAGATCGCCGACCCCATTTATTAAATCTGTTGGTTACAGTGGACAACTATTCTCTATAATCAACTTCCTACGTCCTTCAACCAGTCAACTCCATCACTGTTTTGTATTTAATATTTGTCTTGATCATTGAGCTCATGGTTAGCATAACAGCTACATCTCCCACAGGGAAAGAGACGAGGGTGCTTATTAAATGCAAATTAGGATACTGTCATCTTAAAGTGTTACTAATTCGTTGGTAATTAATGTATATCTTCATTCCTCCATTAGTAGTTTTATGTCATTGGCTAAATGTTATTAATGCAGAACTCTGATTGGTGGAGGAATATAAGATTCCACCACTAGGACACAGAGCTTGGCTCTCGCTAACGTATCGCTGCTTTGTCTTCGTTTGAGCTGTTATAGTGTATATACTGTATGTGTGTGTATTATATGCTTTTTTCAACCGAAAAGTCTGTTTCCAAGTACATTTTTACAGCTGGAGTTAATTTTCCTGGATCATACTTTTCAATTTTAAGCTGTCAAAAATCAGGAGGCTTTTTATTAGCATAAACAAAACCAAAAACTGGAATTTTCATCAATGGGATTTAAGAGAATTGACAGGGTTTTGGCACCTACTGTTGGGATATGCAACGTATTATACGTATCTGGACAGCTATGTCTAGAAAGCCGATGAGGGCATGCTGACAAGTTCCGTATTTAACTTCGGCCAGTTCCACCGGCCCACTCACCTACCATCGCCCTTACTGGTGAGCGCTAGGGTATGATGTCATATCCTGGCACTCCTCCAAATGAAACTATGGAGGCCATGTTGACTTATCACAGTCCTCCTTAGTGTTTAAGGGCGGTTGGGCAGTTCAGTGATCTCACTTTTAATTGGCTCATTCAAGAGTGGCGGTACGGCCAGCCTGATCACCCAAAAGGGTAATTGGCCTCTTGTTATGCCGTAGAGGGGCTGACTCCCTGCCGGATCTGCAGCCCTAGACCAGAATACACAACTGCGTAGAAAAAACCCTATAGAAGGAGTACATAATGAACAGAGGCTTCTGCGGCATTATTTTTAATAGTCTTTTTTTTGGGCCATATTGGGCCATATTTCCTATTTTAGGTATAGCAAAACCGGCCTAACATCACTGATGCCAGCAGCCATTTTTAAGCGGTGCTTCATGGAGCACTTATCTTAAGTGAAAAATAAATGATTTAATGTTTTTCTGATAACATTGTTGTAAAGTGTTGAATAAACAGATAGGGAGCTGCTTTTACTTAAATCCCTGTTCAAAGAGTATCTCCCAATGAATGATAACACAATGGAGATTAAGTGATTTATTTTTCATTTGAGATAATGTTTTACCGAGGAGTTTTGAAAAGGAAAGAAAAAACGCACAACTTCAGCCTCGTGCGGGAGATTTTTCTAATAAATATGTTAAAATTGTAGCCACATACAAGAAAAAAAGGAACATTTAAAAGAAAACGTAATTTGATTTAAAAATGTAATTAAAGGGGGAACGGCCACCTTCCCAACTTTTAACAAAGCTAAATTCATTTATTAAAACTAACCCAAAGAAGCTTATATTACTGGCAAAAGGTGGCAAAATTAGCATATCCGTTAATTTACTAACCCAATATAATCTCTCTTCTCAGCCCTGCAGCGACAATCAGCAATTTTACAAGAGAGGAGAGATCATTTAATAGAGAGGAATAATCAGTCAGGACTTTAAGTTGGCTGCTTCCATGGGATACACATAAAGTTGGTTACTAATATATACATATATATAATGCCATTTTACATTTTTGAAAAAATATTTAATTATTACTACTTTATATAACGACCTGTAAATAATAGTAAGTAAGTAATAGTAATACCAGGGAACTCTCTGGGTTTGACCCGGAGTCTTTGGGTTAAGCTCTGCTTCCCTGGTGGTCTGGGTCAGTTTCTTCTTTCTTCTAGTAGGGGATAGGCATGGGGTCATGGACATCCCACCCATGTCCACCCTACTCCCAACCTTTTTTCCCCTAATCTCCATCCATATCCCTCTAATGGAAAACCCCATCACCATGTGAAGCCACTGCCCCAGAGCAGGCAGATCTCCAGGTAGCCTGCCCTGGGAAGATCCCACGTATGAAAGTAGGACTTGTGAAAGATAACAATAGGTAGGACAATCCTGTATGGCTCATGAAAACCCTTTTTCCGCCGCTTCTCCTATAATTCTGTTCCTAAATGGAACCTGCTTGCCAAGTTGGCATAATTCTTCCGGAGATCAGCATTAAGCTTAAGATGGAGCAACTTGTTTAGGAAGCCAGCTTTTAAGACCTGAATAATTAGGATTGAACCGTATGCAGTCACAGAGCCCTATCGCCGGATCACAGCGGATTTTATTTTTTTATCAGTAGAAGTAGCATCTTCTTCAGGCACAAATCTGATGGAATAGACGGTTACCATAATAGGTCTAATTCTTATCTCTGTTCTACGTCTCTCTCTGAAAACGCCATGATCTCCCTTTCAGATTCGGCGCAGGAGAATCAAGCCAGAGATTATCAGGACTAAGAGAGGGGGCATCTCCTTATCTAATAGAGCAGCTTTAATCTGATTCACGACACGCTGCCTTGTAAGTCAAAGGAAAACAGCTTGGAGCCTCTGTTATCCACTAATCATGGCTGAGGGCTACTGGGAGTTTTTCTATGGGCTCTTTTATATATATATGTGTCCAGCTTTTTTTGTCGGTGGGGGGAGTACAGGGGCAAAAGACTATATGTCTTAAAAGTACAAGAGATAATTGTTTATTATTTATTTTTAATATGGTAAAAGGAACCTTTAGTGCCATCTGCTTTATCTCTGCTGTCAGCATCCAGACATCACAGAAGCCACTGGGGATGGACACGTTTATGGAGACTTTTGGAGCCAGCTGGAATTTAGTAAAATATAGTCTAAACAATACAGAAAAAAATAGACATCAAATTTATCAACAGTATACAAAATATTAAAATGGTCGAACATGTAAAAGAAAATATAAGACATAAGTGACAATAACATGCACAATTTATACAAATGTATGTTTTCAGTCTCGTATAAAAGAACTGTGTTTTCGGGGATTTGTGGGTGTTTATGACATGATTTTGTGATGCGGCTATGTGTCATACATTCGGGTTTAGTTGTGATATGACATCGTTTCAGTCTGGAAATAACCTGGGATAATAAAAAATTATAATAAGCATATATATGGCATTAGCGAAGTAAGGCATGAATAACAAATCTGCTTCAACCAGTTCCTTAAAAAATAATATGTTTTATAGGAGTTAATTTGTGATGCTAATTTCTGTTTTTCTGATTTCTGAAATTGACATGGTAAGAGTCTGTAGATGTATTTTAATTAGAAAGACCGAAGCCTGGTTGGTACGTAATTCATGGAGAGTGGCTGCACAGAGAGAACAGGTCATATCATGTTAAAGAAATAGGAAGACGGCACTTTTGAAACAATTTGATGCAAAATGTTTCTTCTCTTGTCAGTATCCATCTGCTATACAAGGAAAGATATCCTTAAGACAATTGACAAACATCATACTTCTGAACATTCTGAACGGAATCTTTTGGTCTGTGCTTATTTCCACAGGTTCTACGGGCACCAGCTGGCCATCAATAAAGATTCTACCTTGTAATTTTGTATTTCTTTGCTGACGGCCATTCCATCGGCGGCAGCTCACCCCAATCCTGATGGTATCTACAACTACTGAATTTTATCTGCTGCACTGCAGTAGTCATTCTCGGGAAGCCTCTGGTTTCATATGAGTTCATGTTGTCATATTTGAGGTGGAGGGCTTGGTCTTTCTAGACAGGAGAGAGCGACTCTTCTTTGTGATAAGCATTGCACCACACATCAGTTCTTCCTTTTCATCCTTGTCCACCACAAGTGGTCAAAACACAAAAAAAATGGTCTTTCATATCAGGGATCATGCTCACCACACAAGTAAAAAACAGGAGGACTGGTTATCTCAAGGAGACATGCCAACCAAAAAGTAGAATTGACAACACTTTGATGATATAAAAAAGTCCTTTACATATTAATGGGTAACCCAATGGATCAGAGCGGTTTAAGGGTGGGTTTAGAAAGGAACATTAAATGAACAATCAAAACATGACTGTTCAATTTAAAGGAAAACTGAAAGTCTCCTTTTGCAGTGTTGTTCTATGTGAAACTCTCTGCAAGATGCCTAATCTCATCGTCTTTTCCTGTAATGGCGAAAGAGCCCGTCAAGAAGGCTAGCATGGCCATGGCGTGGATGGGTCACACCAAGGTTCAACCTTGATCAGCACTTCATCAGGTGATTGCGTTGGGACTAGGCGATCCCGGATCCCTGTGCCAGTGAGGACATGTTCAGTTTTGGAAGTCAAGAAGCAGCTACCAGAGAGATAAAGTGTCTTCCTTCCTAAAATGTTGAACACGAGGGTCAGTTAATGTACAATAAGCAGATATCGCTACTCGCATTTCTGCTAAGGCTCACCTAGCGCAATTACACAGTAAAGTCTCATTAAACTCTAACACTCAGCTGATATCTAAATTTGTCTAATCTACAACTTTTAAAGCAAATTTTAATGTTGATTTATCTGCAAAAATGTATCTCTTTTTGGAAACGTTTTATTATTTTGCATTACATGTGAGATAGAAAAAAGTAGTTAACAATTTACTACAACTTTTTATGGTTAGTAATAAGCAGTGTTTGCATATATTCTTATAAAGTGCACAGTTATTATACTTAAATGTTTATAATTTAGTTTCTTTTAATATTTGAAGAATTCATTCAAAAATAGCTGTTGTCTTCGCAACTTTCTGGTATCCAAATTATCAGCGTAGTTCCTCGTCCAGGTAAAAAAGAAAACTGAGGGAGTTGAAAGTAATCACAAGCGAGAGACACTCAATACACCTGACGTGAAGCCAACATTTCTCATGCCGGTCTGTCGCACCAGAAGATAGGTTTGAAGGTTGGCAGATGTGGAGTCTTTGGTGCTGAAGTTCACCTGCTCTGAAGGATTAAGGGCCTTATCCTAACCTCAGACGAAGTGAGAATTTAAATCCATGACACAGACACTGCACTATGTTACTCTATCCCCCCGAAAGGACAGAGACAAGCTTCTCCTGAGACATCTGGAACCACCGGCCTCATAGAGCCATCCAAAGGGGTTTAACAGTTTGAGTGCCTGAGTGCTAAAACTCCGTACAAGACCACAACCGAATGGTCTTAATAGCATAAATATGATGAAGTAATAAATACATCACATTTAGGTGAGCAGTGCTGTGAAATACGATGATGCTACATATAATAATAATAATAATAATAATAATAATAATAATATGTAATGTAAAATCACATTCCTGTGACCATAGCAGAAATATAAATTTTTATGTCTGTCCTGCGTTGTCCTAATTACATTAGAATTGTCAATTGTAGAATCCAAACACGTCTAGCTGTTACTAATAGAGAACTAAAAGAGAACTCATACTTTTTTGTCTCATGGAATTCTTTTCTTGTTATTTTGAGTCATCTGATTACAGGGGATGACGAAAAAGTGAAAAAAAAATGGGAATATCCACAAAAACCCTATGGTTTTTGTGGGAAATTCCACAGGAACAAAGACGCAGCTGAAAACAGGTGGAATCTGCCGGCTTCTGTCTGCTGCTGTCACAACGTACTCAACATTTCCTGAAACATTGTGCGGTCATGTGAAGTCATGACATACATGACCATGGGATACAAAGTGCTACTTTCCCCATGTAATGGTGAATTTCCACCACTTTTTATTACTAGTATCAGTTTAGAAATAAGCAGCCATTTGTTCTTGCTCTGTTAGCTGAGTCTAATTTATTAAACAAACACCCTGAGTCCTTATCTGACTGGCTGTAAGAACCAATAGAATGGCCAGGTCTTAATCACCCAGCCTGACACTCTAAGTAATGAAAGTATATGGAGGAAAGGACTTCATCAGTATTGCCATAAAGAATCAGCTCAGTGTGGTGTTTGAGCAGGGAAAGTTACACATGACCGACAACAACGGCAGATAAAGGATTTTTATTGAACCAAAATAAGATAAAACCAGTTTTTTTTTTAAACCTACGTTATTGTATACAGCACTGTGGTTTATGTCAAGGAGGAAAGCTTTGTGATGCCTCTGCTTTCTGGCACACTCTTTTCCCTCGGCCGAGACTGGTGCACTCTGTTCTTCAATAATTAGGATTAATTGTTTTTTTTATTTATTATTTTTTATTTCAAAGGATTTTGTTTAAAACAATAAAACAAAAAAACTTTATTTTTTATACTTACCAAGGTTCCTTTAAACTAACCATTTTCTACTGTCTCTTGCAGGATTTTTTTTTTGCTACGTAGCTTTGAAAATGCACATATATTTATCTATATATATATATATAAAAGACAACAGACACAAAGAAAATTAATTTATTCTGCGTCAGTAACATTCTTGTGCATCCATAAAACTATTTCGACCTGCATTTTGTGAAGCTCTCCTGCGCTCTTAAATGTTCACTGTGCGAGGAAATTAAAAATTAATCTTTATTTCCATCTTGGGGTGAAGAAAATCGTTAATTTTCTCCGCTGAAATTATACGGGTAATGACTGGTAATAAATTCTAGGTTTCACACGCAGCTAATCACAGCCGCTTGCAGGTAGACACCTTTCATTTTTCCGTGTGTCATTTTGCTCCTGTAGCAATGTAATTTATACGGCAATCTTTCTGCGTTATGATAATGTAAAATCAGTCTTACTGGAATTTAAGTCGTGGGGGGGTGGGGGGTCCGAGGGAGGAAAGGGAGATTGTTTTCTTAACCCCTTTCCTGCACAACCTCATAGTCATTGTAGGCTAAATCAGAGGATTTCTGGTATTTCCAAACCCCTTTGTTATAAGTAGAAGGTGGATTTGTAATTTCTGTCTCTGGGTAGTCTCCCATAGCCTCGGCCCACCAGCAAAGGCTACATCGAGCAATTTGGCTGAGCATCAAATGATGGAACCATATTCTTCTAAGACCCAAAAATGAACAAAATAAAACACAAAAAAACTGAATTTGATGGCAGATACAAAACATTTGGCCCTCAATCAGTTGTTGGTCTCGTCTTGGATCCAGCAACCATTTGCCTATTCCATGCATGTTGAAATTCCCTTAACAGGGCTGGACTCGTGAAGATGGAATGGCCCTGGCACTTTAAGGCCCACTTAGCCTTTGCCCAGTCCGGGCTTTTACTGTATTAAAATGGATTGGAGTTATAAATTATTATATTCATGGCCATCAGGGCTGAGGATTTAGGAGCCAGACTATAAACATATCCATTATATGGTTAGCGCCTATAGCCATAGCCTCCAAGTGTCTCTCTTTAGAAGGTTCACTCTGTCTTTAGGACTGAAATCCCTCCGTCCCTCTTTCCTCCCCTGATGCCCCTCTTTTTCTAGGAGCTTGGCATGTTTGCTGGGTATGAGGGTATCTCAGGGTTCTAGAGCCCTAAAGGTCTAAACCGAAGTGTTTACCAGTTAAACAGTGTAAGTAAAATAACATAAATAGCTACCAATCACATAAAACGTCTTAGACCTTCTCCTTGAATCTTTTTGTAACCAATAATATTTTGCAGCATTCCAAAGAATTACACAAAGTTCTATTTAGAATATAGGGCCACGTTAAAAGCTAGGTGGCACCCATTTATCGGAAATAAAAGGGTTAATTTCCAAAATGCCAGCCCCTTGTGCGCCGGAAAACAAGAAAGGAGGTAGGGGAACTGATGGTGAAAAAAAAGAAACCGCAGCGGATGTGGGTACAGCATACGGAACCTGAATTATTGGTTCTGAATAGAGGAAGGACAGTAAGCAATTAACTACTTAATAGTTTTGTTTTCTAAAATTAAACCATCGTGGCTAAGCAGCTGTGTGATGATAGACGAATTCCCAGGATCCTTAGCAGCTTCATTATCAAGGAACATGGCCGATATACCCAGGAAAACACCAGTCCTAATGGTGGAACATCTCGACTATTGCATGGTAGGACAGCCCAGGTAGACTTCACACAGTGACATCTCCTGAATTTAAGTAGGCTTTCAAAATAGGGTTTTACAATAAAATAATCTAGTTTTGTTGCATAAAAAATAATATTTTCTTTCAGGTTATCTGCCTAGGTATAATATTCACAAGTTTCACAAAGAGAACAATTTAGGTTTCTACTTATGTTGAAGGATCTGTCCCCTGGGTGCTTTCAAGTTCAAGGCCTCTGCACATTTTGAACTTTAATGGGCATCTTCAAGTTTTCTCCAGCTAGGCTGAGTTCAGTCCGTATGGATTTTTACACCCATGTTGACAACACTTTCAACTTAAGTTCCCCGTGTCTATGGTGGTAATGGATCCTGATGACTTTAGCTTATCCTACCCCATTAAATACATTAAAGGACACATTCTCCAGGTTGGATGTGGTTCCTACTGAACTTGTCATCAAGAAGACAGGTATTATGCTTTAAGTTGCCCGTTTTCATTAAAGCTGGGTGAGCTTGCATGGGCTTTAGGTAAAGGTCTGGCTTGGCTCAACTTGTGACATTTTGGGGACAGCCAACTCATCCAAGTCGATTCATTCTCCTTTTTCTCATCAGTGTTTCTGTCCATCTTTCGGGGCATCTCTATGAAGGTCTTCCCTTATACAATGGAATAGTCCGATTCTCGAGGTCTTCCTCGGCTTCTGATTGGCTCGTGGTATACAAATAGCCATCTCGTCCGCCAATAAGTTTGATACGGTCACTTAGAAGACAGGCTGAATGGTGTGTTATTCTCTAGAAACTGTGAATTATTTCCTCTTTTTTTTTAACCTGTACAATTTGCGTTAAATGTGCCAGGACCCTGGTTTTTATTCCTTTGCACAAATAAATGGCACAATAAAAGCCTAAAATAGTAAGTAATTATCAAAGTGTATCTTATTAATGTTTCTACTCCACATCCAACCCTCAGTCACGCATCCAACAGTAAAATCTGCCCAAGGTATGAATTTCCGATCAAAAGGTCTGTAATTAGCCGCGGGTAGCAGGCATCCTCCCTCTGAGTTGTGACTCTCTTTACCTATAAGCTGGCCCTTTACACACAAATACCATCATAAAAAAGATGTAATTATTCCCATTTTTGAAACTTGTTGGTAATGAGAACGTCTTTCCCGCGGCATTCTCTTTTCATGCTTCCATTTCAATTGTGCAGGAGAATGGAATCAGCGATAAGAAACTGCTGTTTAAATATAGCAAGCGCGCACGGCAGACGGACCTGGTCCTCCGCTATATACTGTTCACAGGAGCTTACACTCTAGCAGCATAACTATATCAGGGGGGATTCTAGTTTAAATCATAGATTTTGTAAAAGCCATCACTGGCATACAACATTTTTTAATCGGAACACAATAATTTTGATATATTTGGCTAAGATCGGGTAAGAGCTTGATCTTCTGGCCTTAAGGTCAAGGCAGGCTGAAACATGGAGGTCAAACTTGGGTATGCTCTACTGGTGGGGTATACGGTCCGTTACCCGGTGGTTCCAATCTTCGAAGGGGGCCAAGAAGACCCTGTCGTCCCACATGCCTTTTGGCTGCAGAGGATGGGATGGGATTCCATATACCTTGATGTAGTGCAGACCCAGAACATGAATATTTTGGATCAACTGTGGCCCCTCTTGGGCGCTTATTTTTCACCCCCACTTTCTTTACCTTAAATGAAAGCCCAAGGTGG
Source organism: Spea multiplicata (assembly GCA_009364415.1). Classification (NCBI taxonomy): domain Eukaryota; kingdom Metazoa; phylum Chordata; class Amphibia; order Anura; family Pelobatidae; genus Spea; species Spea multiplicata. The sequence continues at coordinate 14,012 of VKOC01001048.1, read as the reverse complement.
GCTTCAATAAAAAAAAAAAGAGAGATATGGAATCAGTTTCCATCTTTCCTTCTGTTCTGATAATTGAGGCTCTATATTACGTTACGATGTAAATGGACCATTGGCTTTTTGTTTTGCCTCTCAATATACCTCTTTGTAATGGCTGTTCAGCGAGGAGAGGCTGCAAGTATTTCGAGTGGCGGAATAAGAGGGCTCGAGCCGTCTGGGGGGAGCTATAAAGACTTTTTCAAACTTTGAGTGACATCGCCACAGAGTAAAAAACTCCAAATGGGTCACAGAGAAGGTTTGATACCCGGGGAAGGAATGACAAGGCGTCAGAGACATGCAGACTAAAACGTGGGATACAATTTCAGTCAAACTCCCGGCTACTGAACATAGCAGACAAGCTGACATTAACCCCTCCAGCATGCGCGGGGTCGGGTAATGGTTCTCCGGAGAAAGACGTCTTTCTGGGATGGAAAGAACAAAAGTGGCAGCTCCGCAACTTCAAATGTTCATCATTCTTTATTAATCCGTTAAGTGGAAGAGAGAATGACTACTCCTTATAGGTTAAAAGGGGAAGACATAGTTAAATGCTGTGTTTAGTGTTTAACCCTGTATGTTAATGAAGTGCCCGGTATGTAAAATACTAAATTCTGTAATTTATGAACTTTGTGTGGATTAAACAAAACAAAAAAAATAACCCATAAAAGCTGAATGTCCCTTATATACGGCTCGGCATTTTTAAGTGTGATTTAATAAAACTCTAGAATATCCCTTTCTTGTGTTTAGAAAGTAATTCCCAGCATTCACCAAACCCGATGAGCTGCTACATTTGACTTTTTTAAAGGTCTTTATAATAGTTTGTAGAATGAGTGCCGTGGGATTTGGTAAAAAGCGTTAAGCGATTTTGGGGATATCGTTTTACTTCGTCGCAACTCATCTAGCCTGCCAGCCTTACAGAGGCTCCTACTAGCCCCGGGACTCTTGTTATTTAACGCGTCTGACTTCGGACATTTCTTATGGTAGGTCCGACCCACCTATTGTGAAGATCTTATATTGTGCGTTTATTCGACTTTTTTCATTCTTGAAATACACAATGGTTATAGAAACCTGGGATGAAAAAATACTGGTATCTTGTTTATTTATCGTTCCTATTAAAACAGAACACGTTCCGCACAGAGCGCACACTCATGAGCTTGAACGTGAAGTCCCCCATCTTATACTTGGATTGAATTTATGGTATTACTGTTGGTTCCCTCTTACTTTGTAGGCCAGGTGAGGTCTGAGACCTCCATCTGTGTCACAGGTTAAAGACGATGATGTCTTCCAGCTACTCCCAGAAATGCATACTTACCTAGATTTCAGTTCCTCACTCCGGGGCACTATGGCTTATATCACACCACCCGCCTTTCTGCCCACAAAACGCCAGGCAAAGTCATGACATGGTGTGGGTGAAAAGCTCCTTCTCCTCCGTTCTTTCACCAAGCGCTGTCTACAGGGCACTGGGCCTGCTAAGCTGTTGACGGCTCCAATACGAGCTGGGACGGAGCTGGTGAATTCGGGACTGTTGGCAGCCACGGACTCGCAACTAAAAGCAACCTGGTCGTCGAGTTGGCAATACCCAACTAAAAATCACTCCTCTAAAATTTATGATGTGTTAGTGGAACTGCATCGGTATTAGCGTCATCCTCTCGCACAATGCGTTTCTGTGTAGCAGCTCCATCGCTCTTTACATTTGCGTTTTATTGACAGGAGGGGGGTTTATAGAAATCTGACTGCTTGCGGTTTGCAAGTCACCCAAAGGCATTTCGTTGCTGGATTGCAACCCACTGCCTGTCATGTCTCGTTGCTCATATATTTCATGGGCTCGCAAACTCTGCCTGCAGCGTCCTTAGCGTGTGGTCTCGCTCCTCCGACACGTCTTGCGCGGCTCCGTATGTTGAGAACCCGGTATTGTGTTCAGTGAAAAATAAACTCCCTCTTTAGAGCGTTTCACGAGCCGGAGCCTAATGTATTCCGCAAGGAGTGAGGTTATTGCTGCCGAGCCTTTTCACGGAGGCACTGAACGTATGTTAGAAGTGGACCCTCGGCTTCGGTTGGTGCCAAAGTAACCCACTTTTTAAAAACTTTCCTAACAAACCAGACTGTTGCCTTTTCCCTGCGGTTGGGGGATGCCGGCGTTAAAGCCACGAATATAAAGCGGGAGAGCTTTGCGAGAAGCATACATTACCCCCTTTGACAGAGAAAGAGGTAAATACATGGATTTTAACACAAAAATTGGATAACCTATCTATATAGATAGATGGTCAAAGTGCACTTTAAAGGCATTGCGTTAACCACTTGTATGCCAGGTGCTCAGAGAGTTAAACATACTTTTAGAGCCTCGGTTCTTCTTGCCTCTTTTTCACGTGGGGGGTAGCCTTGTACCCAGTAAAATTATTAAGACATACCTACATTTCCCAAAAAATCATTTTATGGAACGTTACCTACGTGTTTCGTATAATAATAATTTTGTTAAATAATTTGATACACTGCTGAAGCAGACACATTTGTAACTAAATGTAGCATTAGAAACATAGTTAGAAGCATTGATCGTACGGCCCAAATTCTTCCCAGAAGTAATTCTCTAGCCCCGAAAAATGTTGCTTCATACTATTTGCTGGGAACAGTGAATCGTCATGTGACACAAAAAAACAGGCACCCATAGGTTGTTTCCATAGAAACTGAAAAATGCTGTTTTTATGTGATTAGATTTTCGGAGGAAAGAATAAAATGACAGATCTAGAAGGTATATTTGCTTAACAGACTGGAGATTGCATTTCAGGGGCCTTTGTGCATTGGAGTCGGGTAGGAGTACACTGTCCTACTCAACCCTCGGGCACTTTGAGACCCTAAACCTAGTGTCATTGCCAGGATAAAATAAAGTGCTATGTAAGAAAAACCAAAAAAAAACTTCCCAGCGCAGCATCAAATTATCGACGATTGGTGAGAGTCGGACCTGTAGGCCTCGGGGTGAACAAGCAGATGCCATAGACTAAAAATGTAACGGTTTGTGAAGCGTAGGGGTTACTTGCTACGTTGTGAAAATCTTACTGTTTGTCTTGGACCGGCGGGTTTGAGAAAGTAAGATGATCAGAGTCTAGCTATTTCCCCATGAAATATTCACATTTTAATAGGAGAGTATTATAGAAAAAAGTGGTCAAGTGATAGCTCAGGGGCTACTATGAGATGATGTACCGAACAGTTGTTTTTATAGATTGGCCTGGTTTGATGACACACAACATGGCCATAGGAGATGTCCATGTTGTCGCAGATGCATGGGGTCACATAATTGGCGTCCATGACTATACATGGTACCTGTACCCTGCTGGTAGTGGACGAACCCATGGAAGTCTTCTGGTTAGGTAACTGAGCAGGAGGAGGTTGACCCTGACATAGGGTCACATAACTCTTGGTGGTCATAACTGTCTTGATATATATATTGGCTTAATATTGTATGTTGGGTCTTTAACAAAAAATGTAATTTTTTTTGTTTCATTTAACACTTCCTTAAAGTCCTATTAGGTGCCGATAGTGAAAATTAAGCAGCTCTGTGTTTTTTTTATTATTTATAATTATGCGTGGAAACTGAGTGGGTATATAGATCAGAACGCTGTTATTATAATGTATTATCTTTTTTGTTTTAGATTATGTACTTTGTTTAGTTTATATATACCATAGATGTGCGTACTCATTGAGCCTCATTAGGCAAAATGTGTACACAGCATTTTTTTGAAAGTTTTTAAATTTTATTAAAACAAATACCATGATGACGTTCAAAGAGAAAAGTACTTAAGCCTACATAATGTTTGGTGTTAACCCTGGCAGTTGCTGACCTTTGGATAACCTTGTTGCTTTAAGACTCTCTGAAAATATCCACTTTTCTAAAAAAATTCAAATATTGGCCAACATCACCTGATATATATATATATATATAATACATATATATAATATAATATATATATATATATATATACATAAAGACTATGTGTGCATGTTGGAGTGTATGGCATAATGGTGTTATAATGTTATAATATGAATATTATAATATCATTATTATATGTGCTTATTTATCATGTGATTATTTAAATGTTCAGTTTTTGGTACTTATATCAAATATACTTTTTTTAATCTCACTATATATCTGTTGATTTTACTAGTGAATAGCTTGCGTTAAATAAAAATATTTTTTAACATATTTTTTAATATCTAATTTCTAGCTACCTTGAAAATGTTTTGGGGAAATAAAATGCCATTGAATTTAATATTTTCCAATTGTATTTCTTAAAGGGTTAGTCTGTACTTTCGATTGGCCTGAACCATTGTGATTCTTCCCGTCTGTTGCGATGTTCTCGGATCTCTGATGTTTTGTCCCCCTGCCTTAAAGAAAACAACCCTTCGCACTTTGCTAGGCGCCGGTGATCATTTGGCCGATTATCTTCTTCTCTATGGCCTGAACTTTTAGCAGTTTGTGGAAACCATTAAAAAAAAAGAAGCGAACTCTATGACTTTATCCAAACACTTGTATAAGCATAGATCCGATCTCTATGTAACATTGATCTCTAAGTAAAACACACTGTTTAATCCGTTACGCTGCCTTTTCAGATAACGCGTAGGACGACCAATCAGAGCGGCGATTCTTATCAAAGCGCCAAGATTGATTTCTTCATATCTTGATCATACTCCATGGCACGCACAGCTAGAAGAGCAAAGAAGTACACACAGGGCTGGCCAAATATCACTAATGTCCACCAGCCGGGGGGGAAGAGCGACCACTCACAGCCATTATAGTCGTACGTTCTTTTAACCGCAGATTTTTACGTCTTAACAGCCATTGGCTAGTAGACCAGCAGCAATTTCTAGCCCTGAGCCGATTTCATGCTTTAGTAAATCCATGAAACTAAATAAAGCACTGGAAACAAATTTGCAATTGTGACACTTATTTAATCTTCTGGTATTTTGTTTTTCAGTGAATTTCAGGTTTTTTTTAACATTTATATTTTCCAACACTGGAATCCATCAACGCCAGTATACTTATCCAGTATCCAAATCTTCTTTAATTTCCCATGATGCATCAGAGAAGATTCCATTGGAATCCTACAAATGTCAGCCCAAGCAGGAAGAACCCAATGCGTTCAGATTGGAACATGACTGTACCTCTTTAATTACATACCCCCCCCCCCTCACCATTTCAGGTGTCCAAATCGGGACACCTGTGTTCAGGTGGGGCCAACCCAGAAGGAGGCAGGGCTGGAAGCGCGTCCACAAGCCCACTTTTGCCAAATAGTCAGGTGACCTCATGGGAGGTATAAAGGAGGTCTGCCGTGCAAAAGTAGGACAGTGGGGCACTTACCTGGCATATCAGGCATATCAGGTCTGGCCATAATATTCTTGACAATTAAACCATAGAGAAATCATAGATGAACTGCTACCTCTAGGGACAGTAAGACATCCAGCTTTCCATGTTGTAGAAAGTAGAAGCAGGACCAGACTGGCCATTTGGCTTATCAGGCAAATGCCCGGTGGGCCACTGGCCAGCACCGCCTTACACACACGCGATCTGGAATGGCGGATCGACTGCTGGATATGCCCGGCCACAAGCTACGTTTTTATGCTCACATGCAGCTATCGGCTGCACTTACGTCATCAGGTGGCCGCTGGCCTTAAAGTACCAGCGTTGCCCCATCATCGCTAGTCCGGCCCTGAGCAGAAGCAAAGAAATGGGTCTTATCTGCTAAACATTAACAGCAAGGTCTGACATAAAAGCTAAGAATACTGGAAATGACATGTTTACTAAATGGTCGGGATTTCTTTTTAGTTAATTTTGTTTTATCTTTTTCTAGTGGTATTTGCACTCGAAGTTTAGATGAATAGACCTTCACTGGATGCAGCAATGTCCCATTTGTTTCTGTCTGACACTGAACAGAATGTGCAGAGTTTATCTTTCTCTCTTTCTCTGTTTTACATAAAGATCCATTCATCCAGTCGGAGTTTAACAGTTCACACAATCAAAAGTTTACCGACGCTGTACTTGAAAAAAGTCATCGAGAAACAAACAGCCATTATAATTATAAACTCAACCCCGTGTGCGGAGGGCACATTACAAGTGTATAGCCGTACCCCTGATATCTGCATACTTACAAATATAGGGTGTTAGTGTCTTTTTATGCCTGTGCTTCTGTTACATGAAATGCTTTTCGGCACTATACATTTTCCTATAAAAAAAACCCAATCATCAATGTTTTTGTGCTACCGGTTTTGAACCCAAATGAAATATTCTTACTAAAAACGCCAAATTCCTGTTTTCTGGTTATTCCCAGTAACACGTCTATACATATGCTAATTATTTTAGTGTTTAGAATTTCGGGCATGCACCTGACACACCTTCCTAAATGGCTGCTAAGTATTGTTACTTCTTCTTAGTTTTTTTTTTTAAATTAGTACAGAAAGTTGAGAACAAAAGTTAACCAAGTGCCCCCAAAACCATAAAATATTGTGATTTAAATTGCAGGAATCGTCAATTGTAGTAATATAAAAAAAAAACTCCACCAAAACTATGTCCACACCAAATGTCTTGGTCCACCGAGACCCTTATGGGGTGGCATCGGTATTAGCCTAGCACTGAAAAGCGCAGTTGCTTCCAGTGACCAATAGAGGGCAGTAGAGAACTGTTTGTGTTTATTGTCAGGAGGTATTAGGGATTGTAAAATCAAACACTTTAAGCTGTTGTGTAAATGGTTAAACAGAGACAAACACAATGATTTCCTAGCCCGAGATATTTAAGACGTTACTAGTGCACCACTCATTTTCTCTGTACAAATCCTAACATCGGTGGGAATTCTTACCTTGATTTTAAATAAAATAAACAATTTCTTAGTGTATTTTTGAAATAATTTTTGTTTAAGATTACAAGAAAATAGGGTGTTTGTATTTTTGCACTTTTTTTTTTGCTGATTTTTCTTTTGGTTATGCAACAAAGTTATTGTCAATTATGGCCATTTATTTTATAATATATATCATTATTATAAACTACTATTCTTTATTTCAAAAATTGTATGAATCACTGAATAATGCATGTAATACATCAAACAGAAGACTTGATGTGTTGATTTTAAGTTGATCCATCAGACAATTTAGATTGTAAGCTTGTGAGCCGAACCCTCTTTACCTAATGAATCAGTTGGTCTTAGTCTTCTAAGATTGTATATCGGTTCGATGTATATGGCCAGAAGCACTGCGTAAATTGTTGGTGCTATATGAAAAAAAATAATATTAATGATAATAACAAATGAATAAAAGTATCAATAATCCATGACAACATACCTTCGGAATGTAAGAAGCAGCTCGTTATAAGATGCATGATTGTCATTAAGGGGTTAAACCATTAAATAAACACCTGTTTAGCATCTGTTATATTCCAGAAAATACTGTATAATGTAATATTTATAAATAATAATATAAACATATAATATATAATGTAATACTCACATTCCCCCCCTGTTATGGGACACTTAGAGTGCCGACGTGCTTTAAGCACAAGGACAAATTATATGACCTTGATGTAAATGATTTCTTGGAATATCAAGCTCTAAACTAAGCTTGTGTATTATACATGAATGTGCTTTATACCCAAGATTTGAATGTACTTGATTAAAATAGACCATAGCTGAATGTAATAGAATGTTAACAAAAACATTAAATAAAAATATTAGAAATATTGGAACATAGCAAACTTTTGTGTTTTGTGAAACGTTTTAATACATCCGCTATATTCCGGTTATTTCCAGTAACACGTCTATACATATGTTAATTATTTTAGTGTTCAGACACACCTTCCTAAATGGCTGCTAATTCTGAGTATTTTAACATTTTCTTAGTTTGTTTTTTTTTAAATTATGGCAGAAATTTGAGAACCATTGCCCCCAAAACCCTAAAATATCATAATTTAAATGGCAGGAATCGTCAAATGTAGTAACATTAAAAAAACTCTAAAAACCACCAAACTATGTCCACACCAAATTTCTTTTTAAATACTTTTATTGTATATTTTATTCCAACAATATTATATTACAATATTATATTGTTGGATATTTTAAAATCAAAATTAAATTATAATTTGAAGTTTTAAAACAGAGACGTCCGGCGTAAATCAGTTTCCAGTCTAAATGTTTGCTTTGAGTGCACATCGGGTTTGCTTTTTTTTTAAGGTTTTAAAGATTTTTTAAAGATTTTTAGATGTTTGTTCTCTCCAGCGAAATATTGAACTACTGTGGGTTTTTTTTCTGCTTCTCTCTAATTGGAATTAGCTGTGGATTTTCATTAAAGTACTGCAGATGGATTTGGCTCTTCTGTAAGTGAAGGGAATCCGACTGGCCCTAGTGGAAGACGAGGGTTCTTCGGGCGTCTGACGTTGATTAATGGGAAGCGCGCCAGCTGGAATGAAAGTAAAGGTTTGAGCATGGGGGGATATCTGATGGAAGTGAAAAGTCAATGCACAGTGTAGATACTCATTCCAGATCTTTGTTTTTAATGGAAAGATAAGGTTTGCTTATTTGTAATATGTCTTTGCGGCTGTTTGTTTACAAAGACTGGCATATTTTAAGTAGGAATAAAGTTGGAATTAGTCTTTTTGTCTTACGGTTGTACCAAGTGATTCTGTTTGAAGATGTTGACTTGTTAGGATTATTTATGGTTTATTAATTGGGCTCTTTTTCTTCTAAATAATGATGGAAGGGAAATTAGGATGAGTTGTGGGGTCCAAAGGATATCATCTCTCTTTATCCATTGATGGGTGACTCAAGAAGTCATGATGTGACATCATAGCCTGACGCCTTCAGCCATTATGGATGTTTCACTCTCCTTCCCAGCAGTGAACCATCTTTTTCTATCCCCTCTGTCTCACTGATGGTCATGCAACCATGGTGGCGGTGATCGTCATATAGCAACTAGACTTGTGCATTTGTATTTGGACGAACATGAAAAGGAACACAAAGGGTGTCTTTTCGTTGTTCAGCCCGAATACCGAAAAAACGAACATGGCGGCGGCAAAAGGTATATGAAGACACACAACACTAAGAATCTTCATGTTCACCTTCGTCTTTGTTAATATTATTATTTATTGTTTTAAATAGTGCCATCAAATTCTGTAGCGCTGTACAATGGGTAGGCAGGGCATAACAAGTAGGATGTAACATAACAAATTGACTAACAGAGACAACAGGTGAGGAGGGCCCGTCTCAAACGAGCTTACAGTCTAGAGTCTATCTCCATCTAGCCTACCTTACCTACACAGCATCGCAGGAGTTAAAGGGAGCGGAAATCCGTGGGATCGAGCGAGGAGTTAAAGGTCCGCAGGAGCAACTCTATTGGGGCCTCCTCTGGCATCAATCAATTGGTTGATGCTACAGGAGGCCCCTGCCGGCGACCAATAGTGTCGCTCGCATGGACCTTTAACTCCTGTTCCCTCCCCAGAGGTTCTCCCTGCCGGCGACCAATAGAGTTGCTCGTACGGACCTTTAACTCTTAGAGCAGGGAGACCGATGGCCTTCCCAGGCCAAGTTCTGCCATCAGGAGTTAAAGGTCCGTACGAGCGACTCTGTTGGTCTCATATTGCCTGCCTGTTGCATGCTGTCTTGTTGGATAGCTCAATGGTAATGGTGTTTCACAAGCCCCATGTACATAACGGGGAATTCTCAGGGTTTGCCTCTGAGTCTCTGGGTTTTTCGCTCCAATCTCGGGGTGAAGGGGCAGATACTCAGGGCCACACAATCTGGAACTGACTACTTCTTATTCTACACTCTTGTGATTATATAAAAAGGATTCCCAAATCAATGCTTTTGCAACCAGTATTATATGGTTAATGTCCCTGCTTGTATGCAGGTGACTCATTTAAGTGCATTTTTAAACAATAACAGGCCATGAGGACTGGTATTAGAGACATGTCATTACTTAAAATCTTTATGGTGGGCTATGAAAGGGTTAATAGTTCAAGGATTTCATTTAGAAAGGTCTCTACCGCTCTTTCCATGTCCTACGCAGCAATACATTATCTTATATAACAACACAACCTTTAGGCACAAAGCAGAACAGAGCCTTCTGGCCCTGATTGGGTTAACGGTCGTATTAACCCTTCTGTCCCGTGCTGTAACTCCGGCTGTACTGCTGTTCCCTTTGCTCCCAGAGAACAGAATCTTTCATTTCAAACATTACAAGTCAGCTCATGTTACATACAGTGCTGATGACAATCTTTTTGAGTTTTTTCCCCCTTCTTTTTCCTGAAGTAATACTTAACACATGCTTGGTTTTTTTAATTGAACAGCAAAAAAATGACCCTTATAGGCAGTTAACCCATTAAATGCTGACGGCGGAAAAACAAGGATGGGTTTGAATCCTAGTCCAATGGCTCGATCCTGCTTTCTTTGTAATATTTGGTTTTCACTTCTGGAAACTTTGTACGTGATGTGCTGTACCGGGTCAATGGTTTCTGTGGAGCGGAGGCAAATCTCATTAGTGATGTTTAAATAACCTTTAAAGATTAATATTTAATAATTCAGACAAAGGCGGATATTAGTAATGTATCGGGTACTAAAACCAAAACTGTCGCGACTCCGTCGCTGAGATAAGTCAATAGAATCTGAAATCCATACATTTAAACCTTGTTTTTTTTAATTAATTGTGATTTACTTTACAGATTCTCGTTTGTGTATCTGGTTTTATACTTTTTTGTAAAAAAAAAAAAATGCTTTCACGGATATTGTCACCAAAAACTTTTCCTCTAACATTTTATTTACTTTGCTTTGTTTAAGAGGCAGCCATTGTGTCAATTTTCCAATGTGGAAAAATCACCGGGAACCTTCCTCTTTCTGTACGGTATGTCTTAGGATTGTTCTGTTTTCGGTCAATTTTGTATATTGTCAATTTGAATATTATCGTTCATTTTCGCACTCCTCTACTGGGTTTGGCAATCTGCCGATGCTCTATAATTAAATAATAATTGTAATAATGATAACATCATTTTTCTTAGTGACTCTTACACCTCGCCACTAGTGTTCTTTATTATATCGTGCATTGGGGGTTATGTATAGAAAAAAAAAGGATTCTTGTCCAAAGTTCTAAAAATGTTCTTATCGCTATAGCAACAAATGCAAATATTATTATTATTATTTATTATTATATAGCGCCATTATATTCTGTAGTGCTGTACAATGGGTAGATAGGACATTACACATAGCATATAACATAAAATGAGCTTAGAATGATCCAGTCGTCTGGATCATACCATTGCTTGGTATGGCAAGAAGACCACTTTTCAAACTTTGTACCGGAATCACCTTCATTCCCCAAATAGTTGGGTAAATAACTGGAGGTTTTATATAGGATAGCGTCTTCTTCTTCTTCTTCGATGATCTCCTGAGTGCGCCAGAGTCTTGGGAAGTGCTGCGTACGCGTCTGACACTGTATAATTAAATTGGTACATATGTTTAAATCACTTTCGTCCCCAGTGTATCCATCAGCTGTGCTATGGTAGTATCTGTTAAGGCCCTGAATCAAATTAACAAATTTGTAGCAAACACACTTCTTTGAAACTAGATACCCGGAGTGATCATTCATCTGACGTTTGGCTGGAAGAATAGACTGTATCTCTGTAAGAAATACCCAGGGAAAATTCGAAGAATTTTTCACGATCTTTTTGTCGTCCCCCCCTTTATCCTGTAAACTTTCTTTGCTGATCTTGGTGTTAATCATAGAATAAAATTTACTTTCAAATATTTTTGTTCCAAGGCACCAGTAAGCAGCCTCTGTCGGCGTAATTTCAATATTATAGTTTGATTATGATTTGTCCCCAATTTTAGGCTAAAATCTCATGCTCCCGGATCCTAAGTTTCCCCAAAAAATACGCTTACATACCTCCTTTTTGGGAAAGTATACGTCAAAGTACTTCATTTATTGGTATAATGCCATCATATAATAAGAGCTCTCGTTCTTCATCACGTTCAGCATCCAATAATATTTATTATTGAATATAATAGCTAACGTAATAATAATAATAAATGTGAAGAATAGGTTGGTTGTAATTTTGATGCCGACTTACATTTAAAAACTGCTTATGACATTTTTTTTTTTATTATTTATGGTCTAATTTAGACCATTCTCACCCCATTATTAAAGTTAAAGTATCCGGTCAGATTATTAATGTCTAATCACTGAGCGAACTTCATCCTATAGTTTGAGAAGCACAGAACACGCAAAAAAACATATAGATACAGAATTATAGCAGAACAGGATATCCTCAAACAATTTCATTGCTACCCTTTTTTTTACTTAATCTTTTAACTGTCAAAGGGCATTATTTGGCAGCATGTTACCCTGCTGACCTCCTTGGCGTGGAAGGGGTTAATTCCCTTTGATCAGAGAGCATTAAGATCAAGTTGGTAATATAATCAGACCAACATGCTACTTTCTTCACAATCACAAATCAAGATGCACCAAAAAAACAGCACCCCCCCAAAAAAAAAAAAAAAACACATCAAATAAAATATGTTTTATATTTTTACTTGCTACCGCTGTATTAGCCTGCTATTTGTCTTGTCCAATTCGACTGATGTTCTCCTTTTTTAAAAAAAAAAAAAAAAACAAAAACAAACAACTTTGTTTTTGCATATTAATTGAGTAAAAAAATCAGTAACTGGAAAAGAAAAAACTTTATAAAACATAAAGTAAAATTGAGCGATGAGAGAACCTTAGAATTTAGCTCATAAAAAAAGTCTACAAGTTACATTGCCCTAAAAAATTTTGTGTGTTTTTTTTTAATAGAGATTTTAATAATTAATAAAATATTTCAGCGGACCCCCTGCAGACCTCATTATAATAAACGCTAAAAAAAACCAAAATTGTTTATTTTTTTCTTAGTTCATTAAAGTCAAATGAACCGCATAGGTTTGTAGTTTTACTTTTAATTCATTTTATAAATCTAAATTTAAAGTTTTTTGGGTTTTTTTGCCATCGTTTGTATACACACAACATCCTTATAAAACCAGAAATCCCTGTATATTTATTTACTTTGCTTAAAGGAATGCGACCTGATTTATTAGTAACATTCTACATCGGAACCTAAGGGTTCCATTTTTATTTGAGACGCTGGCTCGTTCTTGCGTCTTATTATGAGTTCAAGCTAATTAAGCTGGAGCCATTTGACAAACAAAGCAATAACGCAGGCTGGCTCGGAATTAACCAGCTTTGAAATCTCATTTGCATTCCATTACCCAGAATCCTCGGCTGCTGTGGGCTGATCGTATGCGTGTGATTATGAACTCATTGATAGTAATGTGACATCACACCTTTAATAATAGTTAACCGGTAGATTATTTGGAATAGGGCGGCAATGGTTAGAAGCGTTAAACATTATATTATATTATAATATATACTATATATAATATATTATAATATAAGTATATACGTTATGAAATTGAAATCTATAAATAAATGAAATAATAATGTATAAAAAAAAACAGTTGTGGCTCCCGTTTTTTACAAAATTAATGATCAAAATGTCAGTTTATTTATTCTATTGTAGTTATACTTTAATCTAGACAGATGATAGTTGAGTGCAAGTTTTTTTGGACGATTGAAATAGTATATATATATATATATATATAAATATATATATATATACACGCAGACACATATGTATACATGTGTACATTTATAGCTGAAGCCTCTGATATATTGTCTACATCAAAGTAAACTCAGATCTCTTTAGATCTGTACAAGCAGACTAATTTCCTTCCGCAGCCACCATGACATAGGAGTTTGTTACCATTTTCCCTCTTATCTGTACCTTTCTTATCTCTGGGGCATTGATTCTTACTTAAAGGAGCCCTAATATCTATAAATGAAACCGGCTGACGTGCCACGTTGTAAAATCCTGGCCACAAATCGGCTGTCCCTTTAGGCAAGCACCTCGCTAGTCCCTAAAAACAGTACAAAGAAGG